>VXBZ01000471.1:11913-25197 GCA_013399135.1 Heliornis fulica
AAGGGAAGGGAAGGGAAGGGAAGGGAAGGGAAGGGAAGGGAAGGGAAGGGAAGGGAAGGGAAAGTTCTAAAGTTCAAATGCTGAAGAAAGGGTTCAAAAGTTCAAATGCTGGTCTTTTCAACAAGCTGTCCAGTTGTTAATTCAGGACTGTGTAGCAGAGACAGGGAATAGAACTATGTCTCCTTGAGAGTAAAGTTAGTACCTGCTTGGTTGTGTATGCCAAATGGCAATGCATGCAGGAAGATAGAACTGATAAAACTAAGGTTAGAAATTTGCAGTATGCTTATAGCACATTGCAAGTCTTGCTAGTCAAGGGTAAAGGCAAGAAGCTGGTGCTCATACCATCAGAAGGTCAGAAAAAAACACCTTCATCATTGCAGTTACAGAGACAAAAATTTAAGATAAAGAATATTTTACCTGCACTTTGAATGCTACAATGCTTGTATCTCAATTAGACTAGATCGGTATCTAATGCTTTAGTTGACAGAGGTTTACTCTGTTTTCAGTGACTTTTAAAATGTACTTTTAGTGGCAATTCTAATTCAACAATATATGTCCTCTAAATGCACTCTGTAACATTTCCCTCCCACGCCATATGTGAGCTACATTTTTATAACGAGAACAAAGAGGAAAATAATGGAGCTTTGCTGCTGTTTAGTGAATGGAAATTTTCAGGGTTGCTGGATAGCACTGCATTAGTGGTGGGCAATCGGGTTTTCCCACAGGGGCTGAAATATTCTGACTGACAACTCTGGCTTAAGGATCACTCAGGAAGGAAGCTCACTGCATGTTAGAAGACAATCTCAGTTATTAGTGTTCCACAGATGCTTTTCTGGAGGTATGTAATTCCCATTGGGCTGTATGAGTGTTTCATGAACACTAAGTTAGATTTAGCCTCCTTCTCTCTTACTGAAAAAGGTAGAGGAAAGCCAAAGAAAACTGCAACCTTTTCCCTTAACTATCCAAAACCAAAATATCAGTAAACAGGGAAGATTAATGAGGCTGTGACAGTCGAAATTTTCTTCCCTTCCTTTTAAATAAGTGACCACTTGGAGACAACAGCACACAAAAATAATGCAGAATTGAGGTGTCACAGTTTTTCCACTACACAATTCCTTTAAGAGACAAATAAAACTGTATCCATATTTCCTGGTACGGTTTTCTTAAGCTGGACTTGTTTTGACTTATGGCATAACTCTTTGGGAACTGAAGAGAGATAAATTGATCTTTTGCAGCTTCCATTCAGATTCTTACATTCATTCATTAATTCTTACAAAACTAGAATCATTAGAAAAAAAACTGTTTGGAGACCTGTGGCCCATGGTCTTCAGGCTAAACATTCATTAAACTTTGTCAGGAGATTTGCCTGAGGAAAGCTGTAAAATCTGCCCTTTATAAAATGTGGACTTTAAGTTTTAAAGACAGAAATTTTCCACCACCCTATGTTCACAGAAATAACGAGAATTCAATTTAGCTGAGGTCAGAGCAGTAGCAGTGTATCCCTGTAGCAAAAGGAGAGTTACAGGGTTTATATACCTTTAGGGTGTACAACTCTCATTCTCCACCAGACCCTGTCAGATAAGCAGGACTGTAGTCCATTGCAACCAGAAGGGGGTCAGCTCATACAGGATGGTTCCAGACAGTCAGGTAAGGAAGCTCTAGGCAGTAACTCTTTTTTTACAAATAATTTAGTGCATTGTTAATTATTTTCTGCTGACTCGGTTAGGTCATGCTGACATGTATTTTTTTAACTACTGAGTCCTTGTGTAGGCTGGCAGCAGTGGCCCAGCAGCGCTGAAGGTTACTGTTTGTGGATGTGCTGCCTCTGTGCAAATGCAGCCACTGGCAATTCCCCATCTTGGATCCTGCTTCTATAGAAAAGACATGGATGGATGAACCGAAGCACCAACTGCTCCAAAGCCTGAGGCAGGAGTGCTCGGTATCCCAAAGGAAGGGCTACTGCTACCAATTCCTACTGCTCCTCTAGGGTAGCATAAAGCACTTGAAAATAATTACTTAGGTCTTAAACCCACCTTGGACTGATAATTTTACAAAAAAATGGGTGCAGGCATGGGATAAGTATGTGTCCAGACAACATACAACTGCAAACACACAGATACCTTGCAGTTTTGCAAACAGGACTTTAAAATGTAAACAGAAACTGTTTTCTGAGTGACAGATCCCAAACAAGGGAATAACTTAAGAACCACTGTGTAAAATCCAACTCTTGTCATAAACAATCTCAATGCCCTATTCTTTATTGCTTATGTCATATTCAAATGTAAAAATATTCAACTCCAGATTTGTATGGGGAACAGGTCATGTGGGAAATAGTGTAAGGGACATTTTCATGAGAAGGCATAATTAATACTTTTCTTTTTTTTTCTTTTTCATCAAAGGAACAATAAAAAGTACCAGTTGGTATTGCTTAGCTGGTTAGGTACAGAGCAAATTAATATTCAGGAAATATCCACATGTCTTTTGTCATGAAAGATTCCTTCCACACAGCAGATTCTGACATAGGTCATCAGTCACTCTCCCCTCTTCCTCAAAATGCTGTTTTAATGGTTGGCTTTCCTCTCCCCCTTAAATAGCTTTTAGCCAGCCATTATGACTTAAACAGCAACTGAGACATGAAAAACAAAGTAACTGTAGTGTGAAGGTTAGATCAAATGACAAACCATTGCCATTTCACTGCTAAATTTCTCGTTTTATCACAAACTGCAGTTTTACTACTCTTTCCATACATTATTATGAGTGGAAAAGGAGGTTACTCATGTGTGGCTGGTAGTGTATGGTATTTGCAGCAATCCTGGAATCATGCATTCAGTGTGTAGCATGAGCACAGGAATGTCTAGAAAACTGCCTTATATATATTTTCTATAAGCTTATTATATAGATCTGAAATGTTTTCTTTCTTATGTTTGAAGGCTCCTTTGAGGATTAAATGCTCGTAAGAAAAGCTTGATAAATTAATATATGTTTTTACAAGCAAGATAATCATCTTAACCAGCAGAAAATTGTCCCTTTCCCATTGTGTCCATGTCTTTGTAAGATTCACATTCTTAGATCTGGGTTAGATGAGGCTTAGGGGTCTTATTTTGTTTGTATGAACCTTTGCTATACTCTAACAGTGTAAGTTAAATCGCCTGGATTGATTACTGCTTTTTTGATCTCAGTAACTCTCCTGTTCAGGTAGTGAAGTGCTCAGAGGAACAGGAGCACACTTTCAGGGATGGGGCATGGGAGGGCTGTTCTGTCCAGCCTCTCATTCCAAGTCATGGCAACATCCAAATCTGCTTTACTCTAATTTACAGGTTACTGATAGCACTGTTAGCTAAGAAGGGCTGACTAGACTTCAACAGCTCAACAAAGTCAATTAGGAATCCAGCTTCCTGAAAATAATCGGGCAGCTTTTCTGTCTGCGTGACTAGCAACCTGCAGCCTACCTGAAAAACCACGACAGAGATGAATTAATTTCATCTTTTCTCAGGAGTCCAGGAAAGACAAAAGTAATAGTGATAATCACATGTGATTTCTGTCTGAGGCACAGAGGAAGGTGGCGGCTTCTGTAATGTGATTCTTGAAGCAGCATCAGCAGTGCGTCCCTGTGTGATGCTAGAAAGTTCCTGTACATTCAGTGCTTTTCAGAAATATGCTTCCTTCATTCTGCTCAAATAAAGAAAAGGAGGGGAGGGAGGGTTGGAGGTCTGTGAGGTGGAGTTGGGAGGGATTCCTCACTCACCTGTTACAGAGTACAGTTAGAATTTCATGTGTTGGTCTTTAAGTGAAAAAGCCTGCTTTTTAAGGGATGGAGCTCAATTAAAATGCCATATGAAGCCAGCTGATCTACATACACACTTTGCTTATGAAATCTAATACAACTGACAAGGAGTATAGATTAGATGTCAAGGTGACAGGCTACAGCACCTGTCTAAGCTGACAAATTTATGTCTTTAGCATGCAGTAGTTTGACTGCCAGCCATCTGTATTTCAGTTGCAGATTTCCACACATAAAGAATGATGTGCTTATGCTGCTACTGACTTATAAACATGTCATGTTAACACAGTAATTACAGCTTACACAAGTAACACAATTTTCAGAACAATTACTTTACTTTTCAATGCTAGATGGTTTTATTGTGTTCCAGAAAATAATTCCAAGTTTCAACATATCTCGCTTTCTATTCTGCATCTTTGAAATGGAAACTTTGCAGCAAATGCATAAGGTTCATTCATCATTGAAGGACTGTATTAAACTCTTACTGACTGTCTCTGCAGGGGTAAATTGCATCCGAAATGCACTTTAAAAAGTATTGTGAGTAAACAGTAGGCCTGTATAACTAACATCCAGGACTCAGAATCTTCACTAAACACAGTCTGAAGAGTACATTTAAATAAAAATAAAAAGCAGAAGCCATTCAAGAGTATAAAGAACATCTTCTTTCTATAGAACTGAAAGATTTTTTGTAGTCCTTATAAGACTGAAAAAATGCTTTAAAAGAACAAAAATCAGATATAAATCTAGTAAATTAGTTTACAGAATCTTGTGTTTCAGGATCTGAAACACTATTGTCACTATTCAGAATACAATCACTACTCAGAGAACATATATGGTTTATGATCAACAATTAGCAGCTGAGGATGAGTGAGCTTCCTCCATTACCTAAAACAACAGACCCCAGACTCAAGCAAACACCATCTGGCAAGATGTATCCAAACTACTTAGTGTCTCTACATGGAGAATCTGTTTCATTTTGGGTTTTCTATTCAGTAAGGCTTATCTAGACTTGACTTGGCTTAAAATCTACAAATATCTTATGTAAATACCACTTGTGGAAAAACACGGTACTGTCAAATTAACAGATGGAGATTGTCAAATAATTAGCGCAACATCTTAGTTAGTATTTGTCTCAGGAGCTCAATTGTTTTCCACAAATACAGTCTCAGCACATGACTGTTCAAAAGGCTAATAATTCAAAGTATCTTCCTCCAGTTACATGTCATAATACAGTCTTCACAAAAGAGTATAAAAATAGTGATGCAATTGTGGTTTTGAGTCAAATATTTGTACCTATTTAAAGATAGAATTTTTAGGATATCTAACAGAAAACAATGCAGAATCTGTGTACAATGTTACCGATTTATTACAGTGTTCAATGTAGTGTAGTTCATTCCTGACATGGCTGGAAATTACTTACAATGGCAAGAGACCACTCATGGTCTGAAGGTGGTCTCTCCGTCACTGATTTTATGCATGATTTTAGCCCTTCTCAGTATACCTGTTCCTTCTGTAGAGACAGTGGAATAAGAGTGGAGCTTCATGTCCTGCTGTCTCAGCTATTGATCATAGATAATTCTTTTTCTCAGTGTGGCAAGCAAGACTATGTTGCTCTTGGTTTTGGGCTGTCACATAGCAGGCTTTGCATCCTCGTCTTTCTGTGGACTCAAGCTATTTGCCTTTCTGAAGCATGCACCAGAAGGAGCTCTGGTGATCAACAAGGATAGTCTACTGGTTCAAGTGGTGATGCCTGTCTGAAACCCTGTGTTTCTTTTGGTTATGGAACATGTCCTCCTTTCAAAGAATCCCAATCCTTTTCCTTTCTTACATTCTGCACTCTTTGTGAGACCTAATAGCTTTAGGAGATGGCACCAATGCAAGAAATTTCCAGCAGCAAATTCAGCTTCTCACCACAAGCCCTCCAGGTCTCATATTCAATTCTGTGCCTGTGGTGGCATTCCCTTCATTCTTGAGAATGGCACTACAGGCATAGGATCAGACGTGGGACCTGGTGGGTTCTTATTTCGTGGGACCTGGGGCAGCATTAGTCTGTAGCTCCTTTTCACTCATCAGTCAGGCTTTCCTCTAAGCCATATGTGTCCAGGCAAATGCTTAATATTCAGGACTTAATACGGTTAGAAAGACAATGCTGTCCTTCCTAGGAGGATTTACAGACTACTGTTTTGCATCCTGCTTGTATGAGGACTCACTCAGGACACATGAGGTTGAACAGTCATCACATTTCACTTCACTGTGAGTGGGGACAGGTATGTGTTTGTCATGTGTAGAAACAGGTGGTCTTTTCTCCTTTGTGTTGGTAAGGATCTCTCTTACCGATTTTAATTTGCAGAATTTTTTGTAAGTATAACATAAATCTGTATCCCAGTTGAAAGTGCGTCGTTCCAGGGTGATATTAATAGTAGAGTGCATGATACATTCCCACAAGAAATTACAGCTGCAAATATTACCCCTAAACATTTAATAGAAAAAACACTTGTATTTCTTTTTGTGTAAAAATAAGCCTTCAGATTGTTCATATGCTGTTGTGAACTTAAACCTCATTTCTCTTGGGCCTAAATTGAAATTATGGAGTTTTTTCTTTAATAATTGAAAAGTTTATAATCTCAAATATTTACGTCTGTACGTATAACATACAACTAAATGTTTTGTGTCTTCAAATATGCAGTACAAATGCTGTATAAATCTCATGTTTCCCTGTTGATGCAACTAGACTGTGGTAGGACAAAGCTGATTTACATGAAAATAAATTGTATAAAATTCAGTGTTCAGTTTCACAATTGAAAATCTAATGTCTACTGTATTCATCTCTTCAGACAGCCGTTGAACTTGTGTTAGCTTTCTGTTGTCTTTAATAAATATTCTAACAGGTAGATCTCTATGATATGGTGTGGCTGAACTGCAGATGACTTTCCTCATTCAGGGACAGCCTGATAGGGTCACCTTTATGAACAAATAACACAGGGTCACAAATGCACTATATCAGTCTATCAAGCAATAGTTCAGATGTCTGGAAATCATCTAACACTTGAACCATTGCAGAAGAATATATGTTCACCTTATGCCTGTTCATCGGCTATGCCACAGGTTTTCGAGTCCAACATCAATCAATGAAAAATTCCCCAGCCCCCAGTGAAACTTCCTTTGATATTGCTTTCTGCCACTTTCAGGGCACAGAAAGGGGAGGAGGATTCATTCATCTATTTGTACCGCACCCTATTTCCTCTTCATTTTTTGAGAACTGTGAAACTAGATAAGACGGATACCAGTACAGTGACACATCCCACTTGAAATTCTAATTTTTAGTATGAAAGTTTTTTGTATGTTTTTGCACAACACATAGTCATGGAATTAAATATTGTGTGCTGATAAAAAAATGGCATTAGTCCCTCAGTACATTTTTGAAAGGTTGCTCTCAAAGTAACCCATGATGTTCTTACATATGTTAATTGAGAAAGAATTTATCTTTGGGCTGGTTAACGTTAATGAATATCATCTCATATTGAGCAGGTGCATTAGAGTGAAAAGTATGGGTTACAGGGTCTTTCAAATGTAACAAGTGTCGTAAATTACTGAAGAATACCACTTTGGGTTCTGGGGGCTTTTTTACCTCTATTCTGTAATGGCAGGGAAAAAGCTACTGCTGCTTTTGGACTCAGGTATTTATAGTCTGTGACATTAAGCACGTCTTCCCATGTATGTGTTCCCTTTTCAGCTTGGAAGCAGTAGGTTCACTTAACTCACCCATAGAAACCTCTAAAGCCTTGTAGTACTTGTTCAGACACCAAGAATCAAAAAAAGGCTCTCCTGATTTCTTAACTAGCTGTTGACTAACACTCTGTACAATGCTATACATAGTCCTCACATGTGAAGTTTAAGAATTTTAGTTAACTCTTGGCACTTCAGATTTTATCTTGAATTACCCATGGCCTGACATAGATGATAAGCATTCATAATTTGAAGTAAATTTGGTTTTTTTTCATGGGTTTTGTGCTTGTTTTGGTTTGTTCTGGTTGGTTTGGGTTTTTTTTTTTTTTGTTATGGTTTTTGTTGGGTTTTTTTGGTTGGTTTTGGTTCTGTTTCCTAAAAAAAGGGAGGAAGGGAGGAAGGGAGGAAGGGAGGAAGGGAGGAAGGGAGGAAGGAAGGAAGGAAGGAAGGAAGGAAGGAAGGAAGGAAGGAAGGATTCCTTTACTTGCCACAGCTGACTTTGAGGAAAAAGATCTCAGTCATTTTGGAAGGAAATTAGTGTTTGCCTGCAAAAGACTGGTTAGTCCATGTGTTTCTGGTGTATCAGAGTTTGTACAAAGGAAGAAGCAAAACTAAAGAATGAACCATTTTGGTGATGAATTGTTGATTTGTGAAGTGGAACAAAACCTGAAGTAGTTTTCCCAGGTCTGCTTATTCCTGTAGCGTCTCTGCTTGGGTTGGCAGAAACCTTTGTTCTTCTCCTTAGTCTGCTATGTGGCCAAGCCTGGCTGTATATTCTGTCTCTTATTACTATTTTCCTGCTTGTAGCTATATGAAAAATTAAAGAACTTATTCATCTGTGTACATTCTACCAACTATTTTCACATGGCTAGTCCAGTTAATTGATCCAACAAGAGTGTACCGTCATGCCTGAAGCAGTCCAGGCTTTAACGGATGCCTTGCACTTCAGCTTTTCCTCTGTTGGCTTCGGATTAATTTGTGTATTTGTCATAGGTAATATAAAGAGATCCTCTTCTTCACCAAAATTATGCTAATATGAAAAACTGCTTGGAATCATTTAGCTCACTGGAATTTGAAGAGTTCCCACATCTACGCAAACAGATTAAAAAAAAAAAAAGTGTATGAGCCATTCTGTGAATATTTTTTTGTGTTGGTATATTTTATCTATTTTTCAGCTGGGTGTTCTCAGGTTACCCCCAGAGGGTCAGAAGAGCTCAGCAGCCACAATGGCAGACATCAAAATAATAACACCCTCATTCATAAAACTGTATAGAATACTAAAGCCTATGTCTTTTGAAAATGCAGCTATGTTTGTTTTATCTAAACAATAAATTGAAGTTTAACTTTCTTAAGGGGAAAAAAAAAAGTAAAAATTAAATAGTTAGCACTAGGGAAAAAAACCCCACAGAACTTTCAATCTCTGAAAATAATCTTGTCAGTGGGAACCATGAGCTTTTCTAACAGTAGAGATGAGAGAAATCCTCATTCTTAGTTTATTCTAGTTTCCTACAAATTCAAATGCACCTTTCATCTTAAATCATTTTTGTGTCGTATCCATTATAAGTGCTTAATTTTCTGGTCTGTTGAATTCACCCTTTGGAGAGGGATCTCTCTCAGAAATGTCAAAAAAAGCTAAACAAAATGTAGACAACTGAACCCAGAGTTTGAGGCAAATAAACTTCTGGGTAAAAATAGCTGGGTTGTATCCTACTTGTGAAAGCAGTACTAAAAGAAGAGAAAAAAAAGTTCTGTCACAGGTAGCTCTGATTTTACTCTTTTTGAAATCAGACACTATATTTTTCAAGAATGTGTGCAGTAGCTAAACATTAGATACACAGCTCTGCCTAAATACTTGAACTATTCCTGTGCTAAAGTACGCCTGACATATCTTCATCTTTGATGCCTTAAAAATGGGCAATATTTTGCAATGATAGCACCACAGGAAACACAAAAGCTAGAGGTAGTTCAAATTCAACTATGAAGCTTCCTGTACAGAGTGGTCAGTTATTCTGCATTATTAGCAGAACGATGTATTCTCACAAATTTTCTCAAGACATCCGTGATCTGCCAGATTATTAGTCACCAGACATGAATCCCAGGGCTTTGAAGTCCTCTGTTCTCTTTTATCACACACAATAGTTATCAACATCTGCCTGAAAGCGTGTACCCTGTTCTTAATTTGATGGGAGAATTTCTTTAGTTTTGGTAACCATATGACGGAATAGATCCAAAACTTATATCCACCATCCTAAACCTCCAGCTGCCTCCAGCTGAACAGAAATTCAATGGAGGTAATAGAAAAAGAAATAAAAATGTACTTCCAGCTGCAACTGTCTATTTTCTACAGTTTTCCCTTCACTGTGAGTACACATGTCCAAACTATTTTACCATCAACATGACAAGAAGAATGAGCATGGCAGAATCTTGCTATTGTTAGCTTAAGACAAAAATTTCCTTGGAGAAGAAACAGCAATATTACCTAATTGCTAGAATGGTCCCATTATTTCAGAGGTATCAGAACAAATTCATCCTTGAGACACATAACTGTCAGGGCCCTGAGAGCACTCACAAGCCCTAATGGATCTCACCAGCTTCCCATGGGAATTTCACCAACCTTACTCAGGGCCCAGGAGCCCCATTTCAGCACCTCCTGGTACTGCATGTTTAGGCCAATGCAGTTGACACTGGGAACACCCTGGGTCCTAACTGTCCATCCCTAAAGGAGCAGACAGCTCCCACTGTTTCTGGACAGTAACCTGCCTGGTGCCCACCGTTTGAATTGCTCACTTCAGAATGAATGTGGAATTTCACATACTGCTTTCTTCAGAAGAAATATGAAAATCTGGCATAGAAACTGAGTTAAATAGCATCAAGTTATTTTAATAGAGGACCAATGTGAAATTGTTAGATATTAATTTGATGCACCACAATCTGGAACTTCTGATTATATTACACATGCATGTATAAGCACTCACCTGGATATGTGTGTGATTGCTTATGCATGCAAATAACCTTAACAAGGAGCTGAAAGCACGCAGTATTTCAGTTAATTCAGTACATCAACATAAAGGTGAATAGCGTGTGATTGCTTACACATTACAGCTTAGACTGATCCAGTGGTTTCTTACCAACAACTGCTACAGTTTACACTCCCTCAATCCCTGCTCCCTGCTCATTGATGAAGCCATACTGACCATGAACATGGCCTTCACACCACTGGAAAAGAATGGGTTAATAAATAATAAGTTTCATTACATTTCTAACACTGAAACTAAATATTTTGCTGTTAAACATGTCACACATGATGGCTACACCTTTACACAGAAGTAAATGGGATCCATCCTGATTTACAGACATTTCTACTTCAAAATGGTAAGAACATATGTACATAGAGCTTTAGATTAAAACAGAAATATCATTCGTAAAATAAGTAAAGTAATTATAGCAATTCAGAATTTGTAGCAATTTTGACATAAAATAGTAAACTATAGTTTTACGATTAAGTTTATTATATTCTCTTCTTTTGTTAAGGTGGACTTAATTTTGTGACTAAAATTTCACAAGTGGTATTGCCCTAAGGACAGAAAAGGTAAAGGTATTATATTTTGTAAGAAAAAGAAGAGCATGCCAGAATTAGTTTTCAGATTAGAAAATTACAAAAGGAGAATGCATTTATTTGTATCTTTCTTTACTAACCACTAAGGATGGGGATATCCCAAAGAGCACTTTGGAAAGGGAATTCTCTAGGCAGCATAATAAACAAGAAATGAAAGCGGCATGTTACATTTTGGAGACCGACTGTAAACTCTTGTTATATGGAGAAGCAGAGAAGAGACAAATCAATGCAAATTTACATCCTTCTATTATTCAGAGAATGGCTGCTATTAAAGATTGCGTTTTTCTGGATTTTGAAAAGGGGTGGGAGGAGGAATCTTTAAAAAAAAGAAATCCTCCAAGAATACTTGAAGAACAATGCCTTTCTCTTGAGACTGGGGACAAGATTTTCCACTGAGGAACACTGCTGTAGTTGTACTGGAGTCAATGATAGTACATTAATTTATAATAGCTGGTTATTCATTATGTTTTTCAAACAAACGAAAACTCAGATATTCCACTCTCATATGAGGCTTTTGCTGTGTTGTTCCTTACAGAACTACATTCTTATTCAACAGAGACACTGAGAACATGTTTGAACAAGAGGTCAGACAAATTTATGAAAGGGTATGAAAATCTTGTTATTACTTATGCAGTGCCACATGTATTCTCAGAGACTTCCTGTCAGTGAAAAATAAATTATGAAAACAGAGAGCAACACCCCTTGGCTTGAAGACCTTCCTGCTTCTGAATGGCAGAGGAGTACACACATGCAGCTGATGCAGATTTGGAAGTGCTTTTCTAAATAGATTATGAAGAGAAAAAAAATATTTTCACATGATTTCAAAACATTCAGGACCTGGAGGTGAACTCATTGCTTTTTTTTCTGTAATGAATTTTCCAAAGCAGACTGAAAAGCTTTGGAAGTCTGAAAGCCATGTTTGACACAATCTTCACAGAGACAACAACACTCCTATTGACCAGGTTAGACAGAAAAGTGTTATTCACTACTGTTCCCCTGTCTCCTTAGCCCTCCCATGCAATTGTATTCTTGCAGGCTTGATTCAAGATGACCCAGTCTCATAAGAGGCAGCAAACGTTGTGTAGTCATGTCTGGTCATCAAGATTTTTTTTTCATGCTTTTCAAAAGCCTGGCTGGCTTCTCAATCCCTCTCAAAGCAAAACTATTTTCCACATTGTATTTGGCTCTATTAGCAGTGCTCTACTAAATTTATTTTCTGGGGTGAATCTACGCTCTGGTTTGGTACCACACTCTTGGTACTACCCTCTGGTACTCAGTCTTGTCCTCCTCAAAGGGTTTAAGCCAAATCAATAACCTGGTAGATGAAGCATTCATTGACCAGCCACTGTTTGCATTGGAAATCTCCCTTCCTTACTTCTGTAGTTTTTTTTACTGTGGTATGAGGGTGAATTTTGGTACTTTCCAGTTTCAATGTGATCAGAATAAGAAGCAAGGTAACCTACAAAAAGAGAAAATATACTGGTTTGAGGCAGGGATTGTTCTAGTCATAACCCACTTCCAGGCCTAGTGATATGAAATGATGTTTTTTCATAATGGTTGCTGCGTGTGCTACATGAAAAGTTTCCACTCCTGCTGAGTTCTTCTGGTGAGTTGGCAGGACAAGTCATACACTAGTGCATAAGTTGATCCAGAAAAATGAAATAAGTGATTATAAGTGAGAGGATTCTATAACTTTGAAGTTGTGCAACTTTGCCAAATGAGCTGAGGGCTTTGTCCTCCAAAGCATAAAATGAGTGCATTGTTTTGTAATTAATTAATATAAATAATAGTTATCACCATTTGGTGTGCAAAATTTGACAAAAGTTCTTCACTATGTATTGCATGCTATCCTATCAATAGTTTGACTCACACTTTCTGAGGAAGACAAGAAAGCCTCTACAAAATGTCTGAAGTTCAAGGAAAAGTTAAACCTACTGTGGTTGAATGATTGAAACTCTATAGTATTTTGATTTACTAATAATGTAACCCTTCAAAAACACTGTCCATCATCTTTTACTATTTAGGTTATTGACTTCAGTATGACTAACAAACATTATTTTTCTTTATTTTAAATATATATATATATGTTCCTGTATAAACTCCCTGGATATCCAAAGGAGTATTCCAGACAACATGATGTGATGCTCATAAAGGGTACAGG
>VXBZ01000475.1:0-10733 GCA_013399135.1 Heliornis fulica
TTCTAAGATTCTATGATTCTATTTAAGGAATGCAAAAGGAAAAGAAGTTGAAATCAATATCAAACATCAGTCAGAGAGTACTAATCTGGTTTTTCATACCTATTCAACCAGTTTTCTTAGCTAGTAAAAAGTGACATTGCTTTGTTGATTTAGGAGAAGCCTGGAGATTTGTAACAGCTAGGGATTCAGCTCCTGTACATTTTGATGTGTATTTTTAAATTTGATAAAGAATGGGGAGGTTTGTCTACAGGTTACTAGTAAAAGAGGCCAAGTAATGGGATGGCAGTAATAAAAAGATAGGCATAGACAGAGAAATAACTACATAGTAATTGCTCTGGAACATTTAGTGGGCTACATACTCTTGATCCTCTATAACTAGAGAGTTAAGCAAGAACACTACTCCTGTAATGATGCAATCAGAAGGCATTAGAAGCATGTAGTAAATTAAAAAAAATCTGGAACTTCTTTAAATGAATAAATGTATCACAAGTATATATATATACTTAAATGTTTGGTTATGGATGTTGTGATATGTCTCCAAAGTTTGAACTGATACAGAATTTGTGTCCTGGGAACAGGCTTTGGGATGGGAATGGGCTATGGGAATCAACTAGGGTTGATTCACTCATCTGCAGTGGGAAATTAAAACAAAACAAAACAAACCTATGTATACTTCAAAAGCTGTAAAACATCCAACTCAGTTAGACACTAATAAGTTTGTGGGCATCATTACCATGAATACAAAATGAAGAGTAGATTTAATCATTAAAACCACCTACCCTGTGTCCAAACGCATGTGACCGCACAAAACTTGTGACAGTTTACAGACACTGGGAAGAAAAAGAAAAAAAGAAAAAATGTGAAAGTAAAATAGAAAGAAAGTAAAAAGAATGAAGAAGAAATCTAGAATTTGGTACAAAATCCCATTACAAATACTTTGCAATGATTGACCAGTAAATTCAAAACAATCATCCAGGCTCTGAAAATGCTTGCACTCACAAATAATGTTATGCATCAATAGTCAATGGGCCTGCTCTCATGCGTAAAATTACTCAAGTGTATAAATTTTTCAGGATTGGGGCCAAGCAATATAATGCTAGACAACAGAGCCCAAAGAGAATTGGCAGCCGTTCAGGAAAACTGCTGGGGGCAGCAGTATCAACGCTGCAGATAGCTGAGTAAAATTAATAAAACTATAAGAATGAAAGATTAAAAAAACCCAGATGTTTCAGGCTTTGCACAATGCCACTTTGCTTTTAGTCTGTGATCTTAAAGTGGAAAGAAAGGGTCAACCCAATTACAGTAACAGGAAATAAGTAAAATTTTATTTGCATCCTATAGAATGCTCTAATAATCTTAAAGGGGAAAAAAATAAAAGAAGACAAAGACATCAGAAAACAAGAAATAATACACTGAGATTTACCATAGTGTTTTTTTCAAGTAAGGTTGATTATGACTGTATAAAAATAGAAAAAGTTCGGTCGACGAGGAAGAATTCAAAGTATTAACTTTATCACAACAACTAAAAGCACAGTAAAGAGCAAAATAGATACAAAGAAAATGATGATTGATGAAATTAAAAACAAAATTGTAAACAATGAAATTGGGTACCCAGACTAAAAGGAAAATTTGACATGTTTTACAGTCCACTTTGTGGTAGAGGCCTGTCTCAGGTCACCAAGGACTTTTTTCACTTCATCAGTCTGATAATTTAGTTTTTCTGAATCTCTGCACTGAAGATCCATACCTCTGTTCGTTGACTGTATAAGGAGACTAGACTTCTATCTCTGACACATAAACTAAGCTTCTAAAGATAGGTTGTGTGAGTACTGTCTGGAAGCAGCTGCTGTAAAGTAAATCTGAGAAACTGGCAGCTTCTAGTTGGAAAGAAAAATAGAAAAGAAGAAAACCCAAGAAAAAAAAGTTAAGTGTAATTCTTGAAAAGTATTGCTTCTCTAGAATTAAATCTATTGCATATCTTCAATAAAAGTACAATAATACCTTTGCAACCGCAAATACAGTCTTACAAAAGGGCCATGAAGGATCAATACGATAAGCCAGAAAGATGCAGCTTGCATGTTTATACACAGGCAAGATGTCTAGCAAAAGTGAAAAATAGCCTTGGATGTTTGTCCCGTGTTTAGCTGAACAGTTGGACAGTGCCAAGAAAGATTTTAGAGACCTATCCTGGGGGTACTTTCACATTTCAGGCTATGCAACCAAACACGCACACGGACTTTTGTTAAGGATGCAACAGTTAAGCAGAGTAAGACACTATCTTACTCCAGCAATCTTACTGTGTAAAAGTGCTTTATATCAGAGGAAAAAAAATTGTCATGAGTATTTGACCTGTGAAAGACATTCACATGGCATGGCAGCACCTACAAGCATTTCTCCATTGAGTTAGAACCCTCACTTTTGTCCTCTGATTTGCATTAATTTTGGCTGTGAGAGAAGGTGGAGTGAATACCCTGCTACATGTCAGATCTGATTCACAGGGTAAGCAATGGGATATGAAGAGGGCACATAAAAACTCCACAAAGCTCTGTAATTTCTGTCATTCCTAAAACATTTGTTTATGTAAATAGACTTGGAAGCATGCCCTGAAGATCAAAAGGTAGTGTAGTGAAATTACTTCTCTTAAAATGAGGCTGAGAGGCTCAATGCTATCTGATGGATTCAAGGAAAGGCATTTACTGTTTCACATATTAATTAAAACAAAAGATAGGATTCATCTGAGGTTTACATGATCCAAAACCTGGCACGTGTCATTCATACCAGTATTTCCAACAGTGGGTAAGGAAAGGAACAAGTTCTCTTTGACCAGGGCCTGTGATAAGGAAAGGCAATGCCGTAGGTTTACATTCTTCCTTTCCTTCAACCCTGCTTTTGAAAGACAGTCTTGATGACCCAGGAAAACAATCTTATTAACGATTTCAACTAGAAAAAAATCTCAACTACCCTTAGCAACCTGTAGGTTTTAAAACTTATTATCCTAACTTTTCCAGGGGTGACCAAAAACCCACCCTTCTCTTTACAGTTATATTTAGAAGCAGATTAGACTGTGTATTTACAACATTGATCTTCATTTTCTAAACTATGTTTCAGTCTAGATTTTCATTGTAACCTCAACAGATTCAACTACCAGAGTTAGTTTTGGTGCCTTCTCTGACTTTTTGTTAGCGATTAAAGGAAGCTAAATAATCATTCTGAAGGGTTTTGCTCACTCTATATTACATTTCATTACATGGCAATGCAGTTTAGTATATGCTACACCATTGTTACTCAAAAAATATATGGATGAGTAGATGATTGATAGATAGATAGATAGATAGATAGATAGATAGATAGATAGATAGATAGATAGACAGACATGTAAATGTAGTGTAAATTAAGAAGGAGAGAGGGAGCATATCAGACAGAAAAACAAGACAAGAAGTGCAGGTCATCCTAATGGATTATAAAAGTGAGGCCTAGAAAATAATTCATAATGAGCAATGAACTATGAGTAGTGTCCGATTCCCTGCCTCATTCTGGGCTGACATTAGCTGCTATTATAAACTGAGGGAAAAATTCTCCAAATAATTGCCACTGGAGATTCTGCAAACCAGCTAAGATGTGTCTGTGGACATGCTAACAAAAACAATTTCTTAGCAAGCAGTATGCTAACCCCCTGGGACTGTTAATGAATCTGCTTTGTGGCAAACTTTTTAGGAGTACATGCTGCAGGGACTTCTTAAGCGTGATGCTTTCTGAATTCACTTATTTCCATAAAGTTCGTGTTTCATTTTTACTCAGGAGATTCCTACAGCTCAGTCATCACTGCACTACACATTTAGTATTGGCACAGTGTTTCACAAACTCAGATCTTGATTTGAAAGTATTGCTTTCAGCTTTATTTTAACATACTTCTCTGGTGATGATTTTTTTTGGTGGGTTGAGTTTTTGGGGGGTTGTTTCTTTGTGTTTTTTGTTTGATTGATTGTTTGGTTTGGTTTGGTTTGTGGTTTGTTTGGGGTTTTTTTCACTGCTAAGTATATATTATTTAGTCTCTCTCAGAGCCATGCTGCTCAGAAATTAGTCTTTTCTGTTGCTTTCTGTGAGCATTGAACTCCAGCTACCCATCACCATTTACAGCCTCTTCCCTACAGAGGGCACCTTTGCCTTATTGGAATTGCTTCTGTAAAGGAGATAATCGGTGGTTATCGGAGAAATAACCGAGCCTTTAAGTGAGATCAGACTTCTCACGAATACCAGGACCTTGTTTGCTTAGTCTTCTTAATTAACCAAGTTTTGTACTGTAATTCAGCAGTTAGTAATAACAATGTTACATTCTGTATTATTACAGTCTCCACCAAGAAGTGAGGAGATGAACTGTGAGATCACTAGAATTTACATGAGAGGCCAATAAGTACTGAGTTAAAGAACTTAAGTTTGGAGTTTTGTCTTTTCATCAGTAATTAAGTTTATGTGATGCATACTAAAAACACTGTCCATTGGAAAACAAGCTGTAAAAAGAAAGTCAACCATTTCCCAAATATATCTCTCTAACAAAGCTCCAATTAGTAATTGCTATCTGAAAGCTGTTCAAGTGGAAGAAAGGAAGATTTTATTCTCCTTTGTAGGGTTAGACTATCAAAACTGACCCTAAAATTGTTATTTGGGAAAAATACCAATTGACTGCAAGACTCAGACAAAAAGTAATTTCCTTCCTGTTGGGTTTTTTGTTTTTTTTTTTGTTCCANGTTATTTATGAAGTGTCAAGAATATCATTCATAGTATCTTCTGGTTCTGAATAAAACTAGCAATACTCTTGTGTTCAGTATTGCTTTTCATCTCAATCCGTAACACAGTCTTCCTTTACAGGCTGTTTCACTAATGCGTTAAGACAGATGTAAACGTCATTGATTTGTAAATGGCAAAGTGAAAATTCTAAAGAATAATCTTTCCTCTGTCATTTTATATCTGTCTGACTATTCAAAACAAGCCACAGCTGTAAAAAAAGAAGTGCAAGACATTGCGTTTATGTGACTCCCAAACAGTCCAGTACTATATACTAGTACACATTAACTGGGGGAAAACAGTAAAATGTGTCTGTCCCTTTGTGTAAAGTTTTTTTTTAATGGTGTTCCTATAAGTAAAAGTTACAAATAGCCTTATAAATTCAACAACAGGCAACCTGTTGCAAGAAGACTCTAACTTCCCTGTGCTGGTTTCTGGGACTGTAAAGAATCTAACACAAAACCCAGCAAGGAATGTGCCCTGCCTTTCCTAACATTTTTTCTCAAAGTCTCTTATAGAAAATGCATTCATGTTTATATTTTCAGCTTCAAATACCCAGCACAAAAGCACAAGAGCACAAAAACCTGAATCTCTAGTTGAGGCTGCTAAATTAATTAAGCAGGCCCTGCATTAGTGAGTAATACTTTAATGCCATTGGAAAATTGTTTTTAGGGAGTATTTTAGCAAGCTCCTCCCTTGTTATAATTTTACTTCCTTTTTCTTTTCTAATTATAGGCCAAAGCTGGATTCCTCTCTAATTAAGGAAACTTATTTTCTTAAGGTTTCATTTCTAGAAGTCAATAGGAATGTTACCCATGTAAAGATTGCAAGTTCAAGAGCCTGTACCTATAAAAGTGTCCAAAGTGAATATATGTGTAATATAAACCAGTTGAAGCTACATTTGCACTAGTAAATTAAACAGTGCCAGGAATGTTCCCAGGTACAAAACTATAAAGGTCAAATTGTAAAATGACCCTTGGCACACTTCAAACATCCCAAAAAACAATTTCTAGGTGCAGTTTGAGGAGGCTGTGTATCCCAGAGACCCTTCCCAGCTGGCAGGCTGCTGCCACTACCCTCTTTTGACCAGGAAAAGAGTTTGCAAACACGCATATGTGCTAGTTGGCTTTGTTGCATGGGAACGTTCCCAGGCAAGTTTAATTTGCTGGCATAAATGTAGCCTCCAAATCTGTATTTACTGCAGCCATTACATGTCACTGTATTTAAAAGTACTCAGCTATGGGCCCTGACTTGTAAACTGTGTGCTGTGTTCTAAGTTTATATCAGTAGGAAAAGAAACACTCAAGAAAACATTTTCTCAATTGTATATACCGTTATGTGCATTATTTTCCTTGTAATTGTTTCAGCTTGATAGTAAAAGTAAAACTTAGAGCTGTTAAGAAAACGTTTGTTTTGAATATAGCTTTATGGTTGTAGATAGAGCAATTTAAAACAGAAAGTAAAAGCCACAGAATAACGTCTTAAAACTACCTTAGCTACTTTGAAGACCCACTTTGAAAACAGGACAAATTTACCAGCAAAGAGGTGGTCTTCATTGCTAGCATGGGGTACTGATAGTGAAGAAGCTGTATAGCTTCTTCAACAGCAAGTGTGGCTGAATTCAGCCCTTAAAATCTTTTCTTGGCAATGTGACACAACCATTCACCTGAGAAGTAAGAGAGATACTTGGAGGTCTTCCTCCTTGTAGTAGTGTGTTAGCCAACTGGCCTAACTTTTACAAGGAAGAACCAAAGAAACCTTTGCCACTGCAGACATATTTGATTAGTCGTGCTCACTGCTACCATGTGGGAACCCTGGCTTAGTTCTCTTGTCCTGTGGGAATGATGGATGCATGTGTGCAAACAGGTTTCCCACCCTGGAAGTGGCCTGCCTAACCAGTTATTAGCTGTACCACAGAATGCAAATATGGATGTAGAATGAAATAGCCTCATTTCAGCTTTATGCTTGAAGCCCCACTTGTGTGAATGTAGTGGACCCAAGGAAAGACTTCTAGTGTTTTGCTATGAACTCTCTTTGAAAAAAGAAAACAACCCACCAACACTGGGATTTTGGCTTCCATCTATATGTTCAGCAAAGGAAATCTACACACTTGGTGAACTGTGTCAACATGAGCTTACATACCAATGAATTTAAGCACCTATTAAATCACACAATAATTTGTAGCCTGAGTATGGCACATGATTTTTTTTTGTGGATTTTACTTTCCCTATCCCTCCTCACGTGTGAAAACGGAATAATCCTCAAATGCCTGAGCATGATCATCAGATTGAAGGGTGTAATTAAGCAAAAGCAAGACAATTAAAACTCTTTCTAACAACTTAGATTAAAGTAACTTGGATGGTTGTAGTTCATTTTTCATGCTTTGAAGTCTATATTTTAAGTTCATACTCACATGTTCAGGAGACCAAGTTTTAATAAAACCAATGTGCAAATATATTCTTTTGACTGAGAAATATTTTGTGAGGGTAAATTTTTATTAGTGCAAGTCACCTCTTTGTATATTTTTATGATTTCCTTAAATTTGTTTCTTATTTGGACTTAGTCACCGATTTTCCCATAAAACTCTATGTGCTTTACAAAATATAAGAATCAAAAGTGGTTTTCTTTTATGTCTTTTTTGTACTTTTCTGACTCAGCTTCTTGTATTTCAGTGTTAAGTACCAACTTATAGATCTACAGTTTTGCCTAAAGCTAAGAACATATCGAGGAATTGCTGTCTCCCTAAGTCTATTTTTATTGGATAAATATTCCAAGAATTTACTTTGTGTAAGCACTCAAATACATAGAGCTTAAAGTCCAGTATTCACACTAATAAAATTCAATTGCATGTAAATCACTGAGCACTGAAGAGGAACAGACAACAGTGAAGTTATATCATTTATAAATTCAAAGAAATAGTCATAATAAAAGTCTTTTGCCATTATCCATAAAAAAACAACAGTGTATATATATTTTACGGGAACTTATTTTGGCCATACTATCCCTATTACACCTACCATAAAGATACAGGAACTAGTTTTATCTTTTATACCTATGCCAAGTATTATTCTGTTTCAAATAGCAAAAATCAGTACCTCCTGCAAATTCTTTTCAACTACTTTGGGTTTTAGTGCCTTCCATACTTATGGTTTTGTGTGAAAAAATTTTGGCTTGGAGAACTATTTGACCACATATCTAGGTGCTTATCAATAACAAAGAAATATATAGCAACAGGAAAGGAAAAGGAAAAGGAAAAGATATGATTGTGAACCAGAGGTAGAGAAGAGACGCACGTTAATTCTGACCTTCCTTTCATCATCCACCAGATGATTTTAGACATTGAGCCAAAGGTATTTGAGAACACTATTTGGAGTTTTCCTTCTTGGCTAGACAAGGTCTTAGTGTCTCAAGAAGTTTATGCAATGTGAGCCAATGGTTTACTGAAAGCTTTTAAAAACAGAGGTAGGAAATAATGGGATTGGTCTATTGCCACCTACTTGTGATCAGTGTGTGATAGAATCCAAAGTTGCCTCTTACAGTTTTGGGAGCCCTGCACAGAAAATCATATTATGCTGGACACTATATTAATTTCAGATCTGACTGGGAACATTACCCAGTATCCCAACACAAAATAAACAGTAAGCAAACACTCAAGATGTTCAGTGCCACTATGCAAATGTACCTAGAGCTTGTCTAGTAGGTATACTCTACCTACAAAAGAAGTCTCTGTGTCACCTTCCTTGCAAAGCCCAACTTATCTCCAAAGCAAGAACAGAGTTTCCAAGAAAATCTAAATCAACAGTCTCTGAATGTGATGTTTGTGTTAAAAAACAAACAAAAAAACACCCCAAAACCCAACAACATGCACCCCACAAAAAAAAACCAACCAACCAACCAAACAAACAAACAAAAAAAAAACCAACACACAACCCAAAACCAAAAAAAAAAAAAATCAACCCAAAAACCTTGGAAAAGAAAGAGGCCTAATGGAAATATCTCACAGATATCTCTTGCTGCTTTTGCATGTCAGGTGAGGATCCGAAACCTGTCCTAGCTTTGTTTGTGTTTCCTGACGGGTCTTTACGGCAGGGCTGCCCCTCCAATCCCTTCCGCAATGACAGTGTGAGGATGCTGCCCATGGAACACGTTGCGCCGTTCCCACCCCCTCCCCCCTCTCAAAGAGAGTTGCGGGGAGTGAGGTGAGCAGAAGCAGGGAAAGGACAACCCTTCCGTGCCTGCTTTCCCTAAGCCGCCACCTGGAAAATGAAGACACAACCTCCACTTAACAAGGATGAGTTTGAGCCTATTTTTGTCTGCATCTCATTCCTTAGTGCTTTACCGCAGTTCTGCCCGCGAAGGACACTTCTCCCCGGGACCGGTCGGCGGGGCGCGGAGAGCGGCGCGGAACGGAGCGGAGCTGCCCGGCTTCCCCCACGCACGGGCACTAGTGGGCGCTCCAATTTCTATTAAGTTTCTCTAAACACCGGTATTCCACATTGCGTCCAACTGGTCGGGGGTGGGGGCGACGGGTGGGGAGCAAGAGATTATAGCTTCCCTAGGAAAGACTCCGTCTGTGCTCGCAGTCTGCAGGCAGGTGCCATTTGCGCTACTGGAGATGAGCCTGGAGAGGTCACTGGACAAGCAAGCACCAGGCAAACAGGCGAATATGGCGAATATCTGCTTGGGTTTGGTTGTCTGGTTTGGGGTTTTGTTGTGGACTTGTTGGTTCTCTTTTAATGCAGGACCTGGCAAAGCAGCACCCCGTGTTGCAGCTCAGGGCTCAGAAATAAGGTGTCGCACCGGTTGCACGGCATAAAACGTCCGTGAAGTCCCCGAGAAACACAGATGAAAACTGTGGGAAGAGACACGTTAAATTCGGGCTTCTTTTGGCGTTGTTGGAAACCTAATTTTTTTTTTTTCCTAGGCTGGGGGAGGGTGGCCACTTTAAAAAAAAATCTTCTCTACTGACATGTTACTCCCTTATTTAACAAAGGGATCTCTTTGGCACTGTTGCAGAAGACATCCAAAAAACCCCTCGGCACATTACCCGAGCCTACTTCGCAACTTTCAGACTTTGTTCCTCTGCTTTGCTATCTAAATACAGTAGACGGAAACGGGAGATAACGCTCCCATGCAAATGAAGATAACAGTTGCTCGCCCACTCTCCGCTTAGGATAGTGGAAGACGCACTGGTTTCCCCTAAAGCAGATTTGATGTTATTTTTTTATTCCTGCCCCCACCCCGGTAGAGGCTACCGCGAGTAAAGCGCCAGCGCATTGTCCTCTGACAGCTGATGCTTATCGTGCCGGTGGGGGTATTGTGTTTGAGCCCGTGGCACTGGAAACCCTTGGAACTTTCTTTTGAAGTTAAATGGCTTCATTTTGTTGCCAGGTATGAATAACTCTGCGAAGAACTATTGTGACCCAAAAGTCGACCCGTTTACAACGCCCGTCCACACCAACCTGTTCCTCTTCACAAGAAGGTCCTCTCAGAGCAGCAGGCGGGCAGTAGGGGGGGTGGCTCCTCAACCACTCCAAGTTGCATCGTAATTAAATTTTATTTTATCCTACCGAGGCATGCAAAAATATCGAGCAAAATACAAGTTTAAGTAATTTGTTTGTATTCTTATCTGTAGGAGTTGGAAATTAACAGCCCCGCTAGTTTACTGTTAAGCCTGGAGAGCGAGAGATTGCTTTGCAAACATTACAGTTATTATGTCTGCAGTTGGTACTCTTTGTATAAATTATTGATCAGCCATCTTATTTTTCTTTCTGCTTAATGGATATTATAGCATAGACGTTTACACGCTATAGTTAAGGTCGTGTCAGCACTTCCATTTATAACATCCCCCTCTTACCGAGAGTTTATAACTCGCTATAAAATTCCGCTCTGGGATGAAACTTTTCAAGCAAGGGCTCGGACTTGCAAAGCTCCTTCATCGTCTCCTCCCC
>VXBZ01000486.1:131-16035 GCA_013399135.1 Heliornis fulica
ACGTTGACACTCCAGTCATACGAATCGTCCCACCATGTCTCCATGATGCCAACAATGTCGTAGCCCTGCTCATGTGATACATCACCAGATCATCCTGTTTATTTCCCATGCTGCGTGCATTGGTGTACATGCACTTCATCTGAGCTCCGGACAAAGCTGACGTGCTGGCTGGAGCGACAGGAGTTCTCATAGATGGCAATATAGGATCATTTGAGCGTGCCTATGATTTTTCCTCAGCCTCTGAACCCTCGGTGCTGGCACTGGCGCCATGCTGACAGCAGTGGGCTGAACCATGAGCCCCCTCCCCCATCAACACTAGTTTAAAGCCCTCTTAACAAGTCTAGCAAGCCTTTGTCCAAGCACCTTCTTCCCCTTCTCAGTTAGGTGCACTCCATCTGCCCCTAGCACCCCAGGCTTCTCAAAGGATGCCCCATGGTCTACATACCCAAAGCCCTGTCTGTAGCTCTAGTCCCTAAGCCATGAGTTGACCTGTCGGATACGTTCAGCCCTTTCAGGTCCCTGCCCTTTGACTGGGAGCATTGACGAAAATACTACCTGCGCCCCAGAGTTTTCGACTATTGTACTCAGGATAATTTTTCACCTAATTTGATACTTTGCTGAAGGGCTGAAGGGTGAACCCCAACAAGGATGAAGCTGATAAGCAGTCACTGTGTGGTCAAGATGATTAGTATAAGAGGAAGGATGAAAACCACCACCACATGGAAATGAGGCTAATGGGTTTCTAGGGAGATAGCATCTGGGTGAGCAAGTAAATGTGGCTTCAGTGGAAGAAGAAAGAGGCAAAGATAATGTATCCATTGTAATGTGAAAGATGGCTTCAAGGTGACTCAGTTCCACCTTCAAGGTTTGATAAAGACACCCTCTTTTAATCAGTGCAGTACAGAGCGTACACACTGCTCCACCTAGAGGACTAAACAGATTGACTGGTAGTTGTGGTCTTTTTTTTTGTCGACAACCACCAGTGGAAAGTATAAAACCAGTCATTCTTTCCTGCAAGGTGATGCCATGAGAAGTGTCATGAAGGCATGTCACAGGTGGGTACAGTAGTACACTGGTAAAAACACCACCTTGAGCACCACTGTTCAGTAAGCAGAAGCAGCACCACAGATTTGGGCTGACATGAAGTTGTACTTGAGCAAATAATGAACTTGCAGGTCACATTTAGTACCACAGACAGAGAGTAAGTGCTTACTGTTTATTCAGTTGCTCTCATGTAAGTAAGAGGAATTGAAACCACAGAAGGAAATGCCAGGAGCATATGCTAGTAGTGACATGTACTTCTGGAAAATATATCAAAAGTACCTAAATTTCATACCATTTATTCTAACCTACACTCACTGATGGCAATTCTGTACTGATCAATTGCAACTTGCACCACACACTTTTAGCAATTTAATGTTTTCCATTCAATTTTTTACCACGGTGTTTTTGCCTCAAACTTTGCCCCAAGGACAGTTATATGACCTTTTTTTTCCTCACATACCATCATTCAGATAATCATTGATACCAAGAAGGACAGGGGAAATTAAGTTAGGAAAAAATGTTCAGAATTCAGATCCCAGGTTGGATTGGAAGCTAGAAAAAAACCCTAACCAAACCTACATTATGAACCCAGTAGATGTGTTACCAGCATCACTGGAAGAATAAATATACTCTCACGTAATGTCAGTGATTCAGAATGAAATGTTATAAAAGCCAGTTTTTATAAACTGTGGTGGCAGAGGTTAGAAAAATATCTTGGGTTATTTTTCCAGGCACTGCATAAAGGTGTTTCAATATATTCCCCTAATTCCAAAAACTTTATCTAAAAATAATACATCTTTGCCATAGTTACAAAGCACCTCTTATAACCATCATACATTATATATACACAGTGAACTAGTTATCTACGATAGCCGGCTTAAAAGTTTTCTCCATATTTACAGTCAGTTAAGAAATGCTCTGTTTCTAAATACCATGGACCATAAAGAATCTTAGCTCCTACATGCTTTATTAGCATCATTTCTACTGACAGTAGACATACAGGAACAAACAAAAATCACTTATCCTAGTATCACTCTTTTGCATCTTGGTTTCCTTTGAATACAGCTCAATAGAAGGTTAACCCTGAAACTTCTCTAGCTATAGAAAGAACTATACCAATGTTGTGGAGCATAAACTAAGCAAACTAGAAAAGAGCAACCAGAACCTCATAACTCAGGATAAATAAAAATCAAAACAAATTTATCAGACTACCTGACATATCTCTGTATGCAGTTGTGTGTTTGCCATGTGAGAACTGCTCTCGGTTCCAGCACTTAGCAAGGAAGCATAGTAGAATATACACAGCGAGAGATGATCTTGCAGATTCTAAGTCAAAGTATTTTAAGTACATTGATGCACTACGATGTCAAACTTTTATCCCAAAGCCCAGCATTATAGACAAGAAAATCCAAGAGGATCTAAGGCTTTGTCCTTGGAGATGACATTATCTGGGAGAGCACACGCATGCAGAAGAACATTTTTTTTATTTCTTCCTAAGAAGAGTCTTCGTGCGATATGTTTATTTAAAACTGGCAAATTGAATTGAGACTGTTGTATAGACACCCCTATAGACCTGTATTATCAGTAAGCACAGAACATCAGCTGATCACAGCAGCCAGAAACAAATAGTGGGCCTGATCTGCCCCCTGCTACAGTAGTGTAAACAGGATATATATGTTTTTAAAAGAATGGAATTTACCCAAATTTTTAGCAGTGCAACTAAGGGCAGATTCGGACTAGCTTGTTCAGTGGCCACTGGGGCCCATTATACACTTGCAATGATGCACAGATGTGCAGCGAAGTTTGAAAAACATGTTCTGTCTTTTTTCAAAGTGTGTACAATGAATATTAAACAATCCCCTGAAGTTCACATTGCCATTCGCCTAGAATCAGCACTGCAATTCCTATTATATGCTGCACTATGTGGAATGCTAATGACTATTTAAACTAACTCAGAGCAGATGTATAAAGAGTTGGGGAAATGACAGAGATATGGCATATGTAAGTGTGAGATTATTCTGTAGCTTTACATATTCCCTTTCTTCCTTACTTCAAGGACACAAGGCATTTTTTTTCCAAATTGGGCTATTTTTTATAGCCTTGGAGGACTGAAGATGAGATTTCTATATCCAAATGGTTAAGATACCCACAGGTCAATTCTGATTTAGGAAAAAGGAAAATCTGCCAAGTACTAGAATACCATGTCAAATGCTGGGGTGATCTATTGAATCATAAAGGAAATTAATAGGAAGCCTCATTGTAAGTGTGGTATATGGAAATTCCCTGTAAGCCACAATGTTTCATAACCTCAAAACTTGCATTCTAAATATATCTGCATTAGATTTCAAAGAATTACAGCACTAAAGTATCAGGAAGCTTTAGCTAGGATATAGGAAGCAAGTGACGTGACAGTCAATTATTTACATAACTACAAAAACTGTGCATACAACAACACAGAATCCTCATTAGTAAATCTCACCTTTTTTCTTACATTTTCTGTAAAATAACACCAACAGTCAGACATAGAGTCAGAGGACTTCTGGAGTTCACTACAGGTTCCACTTACTAACTCAAACCTGGGTTAAAGTCCTTGTTACTGATTTTCTGATGGGGTTGCTTAAGGCTTGAAAGAATCAGCATTCAGGTAGTATTCATCTTAGACCACGGTGAACTATAGTTAGACTATAAACTATAGGACCTACTCTGTTCTGGTTTTGTGTCTCTGTGCTTTCAGAGAGTTTCCTCCCCAACTCATCACTTCAGTAAATCCCAATCCCATTATTGGACAAATGTATCTTCTGAGGAATCCTTCCCTGAAGAGACAGTCACAACCTAAATTTCATTTTTGTTGTAGAAAACTGAAGTACCCTGTGGTTTCTCTGACAAATACATTGCCACAAAAATACAAGCACTGGTCCTAAAATTAAGTAAGCAATTACATGACAACTGAGTATCCAGGTGAACTTGTTTTAGACAAAGATCTGCTCTATCTGAAGGAACATCTAAGAAGCTAATACTTCCAAAGATGAACTCAAGGTGTTAAACTTGGGGATGATTCTAGATTTTAGTCTAAAATACCTTGACACAATAGTATTAGATATAACTCTGTTTTTTAATTTGAGATACATGAAATATATATATTACACTGTATTTCTCCAGAGGAAGTTCTTAGCTAGAAATGTGTGTGTATACTACTCCACATTTCTATATTACGGTCTCCACTGGCGTATCAGATGTCCCCCTTATTTTCTTCTTCAGTGGCAGGGAAACTGGCTGTAACATCAACCGTGCTTTTCCCTAGGGCAGAGAGAGCAAAATGGCTTCGTAAAATGTTCAGAAGGCAGGGGGTGGGGGTGTGTGGTGGATATGGAGACAGGTTGATCAGTATCTTGCTGAATGCTTGCACAATGTTTAGAAGAAATGTAATACAGAAAAAGAACCCAACCCTACAAACCAAACCCTCAAACAAAATACTACAACAAAAAAAAAAGTCAACACAAAAACCCCACAGCAAACCCAACACATACTCATTTAGGTCTTTTAAAAGAACACCAAGTTGTTATCTGGCTGTCCTTGATGTTCTTTGCTCGGTTTATAGCATCATTTTCCCTAATTTAAACAGTGGGGAATTTTGTTAATTTTTGAGTAGATGCATAAACTACTTCCTTACTGTCCTGTATAAATGATTTTAAGGCCAGAGAGCTTATTTTAAAGATTGATTCTCTCAATCTGCAATTCTGGGTACAAATTCTGAGCACAAAAAAATATCCTAGGAAAAGGTTGTTTTTCTCATGTTTTCTACAAACCTCCTGCTAAACAGATTTCAGCAGGATTTAATTTTAGCAGCACTTTAGCAAACAAAAATATGCAGCAAAAGCGCAAGGTAAAAATGGGGAGGAAAGAAAATTAATCATGAAAACCTAAAGACTGGGGAGCAAAAAAAAACTTCGAAGTAGTAATAATGAAACAGAAAAGCCAACCTTTTGCTGAAGCCTCATCTGAAAAATAAGCCTATACAGTGTGACTGGCAGCACAGCATCCGAGAAACGCTGGGCTATGCTTTCATGACACCAAGCGGTTAATCTGTAAAGGTGCATTCTGCTGATGCCTTGAACATGCTCCTCCGAGTCCAAAAGGCTATTAAAAGGAAGGTGTTTATTCCTCAGCCCACCCTTGACTGGGCTACAGGTCCTAAAATCGTCTTTTATAAGAATGCCACATAATGTATACAAAGCTGGCTTTGTTTTTTTGTTGGTGGTGTTGGTTTTGGTTTTTTTTTAATTCCACCCCAGTTCCTTTACTTGTCAAATGAATTTTCAATTATTCAGATTCAAAATAGTGTTCAATTCAGAAGCCAGATTAAGTATTTTTTAAGTTCCCATCTAAGAGAAGCCATACCCACACTCTGTGGAGAACACTTAACACCTACACTATATTTCAGAAGGAGCTCACAAACAACAAAAAAGCCTCAACAGCAGTTGAAACTAAGTCGGACATCAAACAGACTTTTCCCCCTCCCATGCCGCTATTACAGAAGATAGTCAGAAAACAAATCGTACCAGCCAAGAACAGAAAAAAATGCAGCAGTATTGTCATTTTGTTGAGACCAATTGTTTCTCGAAGTAAATGATTATTGGAAGCCAGATGTCTTCAGACTCTCTAAACAGTTAAAAATATGCTCCAGTTGACAACTGTGATCAGCATTCAAGAAAAAAAAATCCCATTTTCCTTCTAAATTTCCACATCTAATTAACAATTAAAATGAGTACAATTATGTTGTTTATTTCAGCTTCCTGTAAGGCAGTTATCACCACAATTTCTACATATTTTCAGGTCTTTAGGACATTCAATGTATTCTTCCCAGGGGATCCTGCTTTCTTTGTGTCCCTGGTGGACATTTAAGGCAAGTATGTCCAATTCTCATTTGCTCGGTGATTTATTCCTGACCTTTCTATTAATATATTTCTGCCTGCAGTAACACAGAAAATATTTTCCTAGTAGGTAAGCACTGCAAATTGCAGTTGAAACTCTTTTTTTTTTTTTTTAATTTCATCCATTAACACTCTGTAGCCAGTCAGGTGACCTCCTCCTCTAAGAGCCTTCATCGTCTGTCCAGAGCTCTCTAAGTACATAGTTCCCCAGAGAACAGCTCTTGCATCTAGCTGCAGATGAAACTAAACAAAACAAAACAAAGATTAAGGGCTTGTGAATGGATATAAAAAGTCAAATAAAAGCCTGGAGGATCCTGGGAACTACAGCAACCCACTGGTAGTGCCTTTTTTACATAAAGGAAATTAACTGTAGCGTTTCCACTATGTAAAGCTGGTGCCTACCACAAGCTTCCGATACGAAACATTACAGCAGTTTTTGCTGAGTGATGATCACAGGGGTGGATTGTTGTCAGTAATTTCTTGTGATAAAGAATAACAATTTTTTTCCTAGCAAGCCAGACATGAAAGCATCTCCTCAGTCTTCACATCAACTCAGAGCTTTGAAAGACTCATTTTTGGTAGCTGAAGGCAGATACTTTCAAAGAAAGTCAGTGTTGTGACAAATCATCAACGCTTTTAATTTCTGAATTGCCTCACTTTCAATTCCATTCACTTTAAATATTGCTCCTCAGTTTTCAACTGTCATGCCTAGTAGACACTCTGACATCTTTGTCATATTAAACAATATGTCAGCATGGTGTCAGGCTGAATTGTTGGAAACACTGTCTTTAAAATGCAATATTAAACCTGTAGATGAAGTGTTTACAATCCTCAGAGATTCGCACTGTACTGTAAACAAGGATATCCCTGCAGATCTGACTAAATCATAGTTTTGCAGTTGCATTCTGTCAACCTAAATTTCCACTGCATTTTTGTTTAAATACTGTACAGTTCTTCCCCTCCTGTCTTAAACTACTGTGGAGAATTTGTGCGTACTTTTAGAAGCCCATATGTTGGTAACCGTCTGGAGAGGAAAACACAAGGTCATGCCAGAGCTTCAATGGGAAAAGAGCTTTTGTTTCACTCAGACTTGAGAAAAGTGACACAACCACATTACCCCCTTCAAGTGCAGGCCATGCATCATTAGTCTGAAGCGGGACAGGTTAAACATTGCAGCATTTGCAGGAAGCATTCAAAAGAAGTGGCCAGTGGTAACTTCAACATTGACAACTTCAAATAAAAGTAGCTCTTGACCCAGAATCTCTTCAAGGGTAGCATATTTGGGGATTTTTTTAAGCTGAAATTTAACTTTAATGAGTACTATTTTCAAGCTTCGTTTCATTACAGAAGCAGAACTTGTAATTTCTTAGTGAAAGCTTGCGATTTCAGGTTGACACTGGTCATTCAAATAGTCAGAATAACAGACCTGCACACATAATACTTTCTCATTGCCTTCATCTTTCACAAACATTTCAGTGCAAGTTCTAATATATCCTACAAAAACATAGGTCCAAGTTTTGTAGCACACTACATTTAGAAGTAAACCACTGTTTACATCCCATAAGTGCTTCAACAACGCAGAGGAGGAGAAGATGTACCCTAAAAAAATCGAAATTTTTGCAAGCACAACAGGAAGCACTTCCCCTTCTCATGCTAGGGAACTCTTGCTAGGACTTCAACTCTTTGAGGAAATTATTATATTTTTAATTATTATTTTACCACTTACATTTGTGTGGAGAACTGCAGACAGTCAATATCACCCTCTGTGCAAAGACTTGTCTACCTGTAATTTAGCAGAGCAAGCCAGCTGTTGACTCCATGTTCTTCATGGGTTTTTTTCTGCAACTGGAATCTAGTAAACAACCTATTCTATAAGAGTACCGTCAATTTTCTGCAAAGAAAGAAGTTCCCTTAGTTCAATTTAAAATTAAATAAAAGGTCTTTTTTCTAAGTGACATCAAAGACAACAACAGAGATTTAAAAAAAAATTATTACCTGAAATTCCCATAGAAAGTTAGAATAGTACCATGCTAAGACTTCCCACAGCTTGTCCACAAGATGAGGTATAGATATTCTGAACAACTTCATGTTTTTACATGCCTTTTCCTGCAGAAAATCCTTCTTATTTAGTCTCATTATTTGAAAGTTATTTCAGATAAGCACAGTTCAAATAAGAACATCCACAAGTGGAGCTACTCATCAACAGCTGCAGAAATTAAATTTACAACTACTTTAATCAGAGTTAACTTTCAAGTATGAACAAACTCCTTACTGCATTGTTGGAAACAGAGGCTGAATCACAATCTAGTCAGAATATAGCTGCACTGATATACAAGGAAAAATAATTAAAAGTATGATTTTTTAAAGTGCTTTAATAAAGCTTTTATTCAAAAGTCAGTGCCATGAAGACACAAAGGCATGGGCCACAGAAGAAGCATTCCAAAGCAGCTACACACATACCCCACCCATGTCAAAGATGGATTACAGAGAAAAAGAAATACACATTCATCTCCCAAGTGGACCATACTTGGGACCATACAAAGAAGCCCACAGACTAAGACAATCAAAAGCCGTTTTATACACTTAACTAAATACACACATAGACACATATATAATCCCTGCTTAGACTCGCATATTTTAGCTATCAGCAGTCTACTTAGCAATGGGAGGGAAGTAGGGTGGGATTCACAAAGATCACCCAAACAATTCCGATTCATTTTTTTCTGTCTTATGGTCTTTCCATTTACAGGAAGCAACAGTAGTTTTAACCTCTTAGAAAGAGACACACACCAGTTAGATGAGTATGATGCAATCCCTGCTGGCATGGCAATTCCAGACACTGTGCTGATCCTGCTTGGACTGTCACACAGATTTTTTCAGTCATCTGGTATATTCAAGAAACTATTGCTTCTTTAAGGGATTTCCCTTGGTAGAATTAACAGTATCAAAAGCATAGAAACAAGTATGTTTTACCGACTGACTCTTACAATACCTAGTCAGTTTATTTGTATGATCAAGCCTTATTGAAGCTGCTGGAGTTCTATGTCAATAACCTGGAAACCGTGGCAGGTCCACAGCTTGAGTGTGAAAGTACCTAATAAGAATTTTTAAACAGTGGCCATTGATCACACTTTCTGGAGAGAGCACGAGAGCAAGTCAATTCAGCCTGAAAAAATACCCATGCCTTACACAGAAATGGCAGAAGCTGCTTTTAACAAACTGTTGATGCATGAAAATCACATCTAGGAAGATAAGTTAAAATTGTAGCAAACATTTTGTGGAGGAACAATGAAAAAAATGCAAAAAAAAACCCCATAATACTTTCAGACTTTTGAGAAGAATATAACCAGCCATTTTTCATTTCTTTATCATTCTTTGTGTGTGTATGTACTTTATTCTTTAACTCTTAAGTGCAAAATCTTTGCTTGCAGACAGAAGATGCTGTATGTGCTAACTTATAGCATGGAGCAGTAACAGAACAGTAGTACATAAATTGGAATTAATTTAAATAATCTCTCTCACCAGTCTGCAAAGAAAGATAACACTTTTTTGTGTACATTTACAGATGTTTCAATTAGAGAAATTGTGTTTTAGCAGAAATGTTAATACATTTTTGTTTACAGCTGCGTGTAACTAAAGTGTATTTAACTTATTTGCATTACCCCCTTTTATTCTGTCCTTCATTTTTACTGCTGACTTTATGCATAAATAAAAGAACACATTAGAAATGTATGTATAAAGAGAATTGCAAATAGTAATTGAAAAATAAAGAAAGAATAAACAGCTTCACCAAGAAGTAAAAATGTTCTGAAGCAGACTGACATCTTTGTTGAAGAAATAACATACTTAGGTTGCAAACAGGAGGAAGAAAAGCGGTCTTTTCATTTAGACACTGGAAGATGGAGCAGGGTCCAGATTCTTGAGCCTTAAGCCAACGATGAGCTCTCAAAGCACCAAGTGCAGGATTCACGCTGACATCCAGATTCAAAAGGCTTTCAGGGCTGGGCCCTCCACCTCTACTCTGGCATGGCTTTTACTGGCTGTGGTGGAAATTTCATCGTTAACAAACCAAACACATTATTTCCACTGGAGAGGATTTTAAAGGCCCTCTTAGGAGAGCCAGCTGCAAAGCCATGATCTATAAAGTTCCCGACAGAGGATTCACACAATGGCCATTAGACACTTCACCTCCGGATGCCTTTTTCTTATTTAAATAATTTCTTCAGAAAGGCCTTACTAAATGAAACCTCTGGCTTGCTTCACCCAAGTGTGGTACATGCATCATCTCTGTCTGACACACAATAATAAGAGATAATCAGGCAACACATTTTAGCCATTTTGAAAGGGAGGAGGATGGACATGGGCTGTGGATCTGCAGTCCTCAGGATATGAGCAGTCAGTCAAGCTTAAACGCTTGTGAAAAAAATCAAATCTACCTCTATATGGGAATCGGCCTGTGCTCCTAATTGATCCCTCTAGCAAAGAGACTCAGGAGATTATTTCTAATGTTAAAGTGATGCTACTCTTAATTATATACCAGGAAATAAATGAGATGTTTCAAGTGTGTGCTATTATTAGCACAAGCAGTTCCAGTTATTAGCCTCCAGCAAATATATTATACCATCCACTGGACTCAAGAAGGGAATTCCTAACTGCAGCTAAATGTCAACACTGCCATATGTAAAAGAGCTATTTGAATTGAATCCACTGCTAAGTACATACCCATCTTTCTATGAACACAGAAAACAGAAATAGCTACTGTTGAGGAGCTACAACCTTCTTACAGTATGCTTTTACTTCACTGGCAAAAAATAATTTAAAAAAAAAAAGTAGAATACTGGGGAGGAGGGAGAAGAAAAATAGTTGTATGCTGCTAGAAGTGGGAAAAGGAACTGTATCTAAAGCTTTCAGCAAAGTTTTTGTTTACCTTGTAAGAGACCAGTACAAGAGTCTTAAATAACAAGGCTTAATTTGATATGAACACTCCATGAGATCACCTCCACCTATCTTCAGAGTCTTACATGTCTTAATACTCTGATTTAGAAGATATAGTTTACACTACAATTTAAACACTGAAGATAATTAGCTTACTTTCTAAAAGCCTTACTGCTAACAAGATATGACAAGTTTGTTTAGCCAGTTTGAATTATAGCTGATCTTTCGTTTGCTTTTTGACTGTGTCTCATCTCTTCAAGTATTGATTTCTAAAGGTGAGAGGCTTTGCCTCCTTTTAGTTCTTTAAAGATAGATTCAAACCAGCAGCACTTAAAAGTAACTAAACAGCATCTTCACATACAATTTACCATTCTTGACAGATAGATGGTCATCTCTGATTTTCATCTGTAGCACAGAGTGAATAGCTGCAAAACAGAAATGGTAAATAGAGAGCTCTTACTAAAATCACCAAAGGCTCTCTTTGTGCCTGGAGGCTGTACTAAGCAACTGTGGAAATTTGACTTAGTATTGCTACATTCTGTAGTGTACTCAAGTTTGTAGTGAATGTTCTCTACTTAGCGTTTGCATTACAAAACTTAACTATGTCAAACAGAATTTTTCTCTCTCCATGTCAGTACAATCACTATAGTAGATTTTTAACTGGATTTACACTTATTGTGCTGTGAAACAAAAGTTAATCAGTACACAATAGATACTGACCCTGCAACCAGACTTACAAAAGTCCTTAGCCCTGTAAATAATCTTGAATAATTTTTAAAAGGAATGGAAAAAAAACAAAATGCAAAACTTAGTCGAGTTTTGAAACTAATATATTTCCCTTCATAAAAAAGAGTAAAACTAAAGAGAAACCCCATCAGGAGACAGAGAGCACACACAAGCTAGGAAAAATGGAGATGAAGTCAACATGTGCAGCAAGACTTTCAAGGCTGCAAATGATTCCCCTTGCTGATCAGAAGAATCAGTCCCATGGCCCTAAGCCAAGAACTGTAGTGTACCCCAGGGTATATCGTGACATTACGGAAACAATGAAAGGCAGCCATAAAGGAAAAATCCTCTTATGTAGAGGACAGTACACATTTTACAGCTTTTTAACTACAACAATTAGTTGTCTAAAAACAACTAATTCTTAGCTAGCACTTAGCACCCTGGATCTGTAAACATTTATTTATTTGACTGATAAGTAATAACCATGTTATTTCTAGCTAAATAATAGTTAGATAAACAAGAACAACAAATATACTTCTGCTAAATAAACAATACATCTTGGAGTAAATTGATAATAACATGTTGCTTTACAAATACACACTACATACTGTAGACAGTGTTTATGCTTACTGACACAGGCCACATCTTTCCTGTCAGATATTTTGTTCAGCTGCTGTAAAGAAAGGAATTCAGGATGCATAATTACAGCTGGTATTTTGTTTCCCTAGTCAGTACAGAACAAATAAATTATTTCACATTTGTGTGTAATTACTTTTCTTCCTCTTGAAAAGCTAGGAATCTCAATTTCTTATCTACAGCTTAAAGTAACCCAACCCTTGGTTAATTAAATATTAGCTAAGTTTCTCTTTACAAGTACATTGCACTGCAGTGGAGTGACTTGCATGTTGAACGTTACATAGTGATTAATAGTGCCAATGTACTGATTCTCCTCAAAAAGACATCACTCTGATGGCTATGTTTTTTTAGGTTATCAACATTTCTGTATTCAAGAGCTACAAAGTAGAAGAGAAAGGGAATTTTCCTTAATCACAGCTCACACTGAAGAATTTTTAATTTAATTGGTTTTAATAGACTGCACTCTTAGACAGTCAGTACTGCCCAGAGCAGATACAGAGACCTTCTTCCCATCTGAGCCAGTAGAATTTATATCTGTATTTTTATGAAGCATACATAAATGAATGGCTTTAAGCTTCAGCTTTCAAAAGCAACTGCTAATTTCAAATGTTCCCTCTTTCAGACATCAGTCTTCAACTGCCTCTTTCCTCCCCTGTAAAACTCGGGGTGACAACAATTTATATTTGCATTCTAGCAACACTTAACAATCCCCACTAAACACCATGTTTGAAGGGCTTTAAAGGATGCTTTGCTAGGTCTCCTAAGAAGAAACCTGCTATTCCTCACCTGTACACTGGTGAAACCAGGTGTTAATTATACGCTTTTTAAGATTCTTTGACCTCCTTAAAAGACGGACAAATCACCTAAAAGAGTGAGGTCTGTAGACAGTCTTGCTTGGTTTAGTGGGACTGTATCAGCGCCACTAGAAGGCTGCACCTCTGTGTCATTTAATTTCAAATCAAGTGAGAATGAGCACTCCGGACTCCATGCGTAAGGTCATCACTGAACTGTGACAGTGCTGTGGGCTCCCATTTTCAGCTGCAATGGCAGGAGCCCTGGTGCAAGCTATGTGGGTGATTAAGTGCCCCTGGGCCCTTCCCAATGTGCTTCATAGCAGCTGGAGCCTTTACTGCAGCTGTAAGATGGCAAGGTTTCACTCCCAGTCTGTCCACTTCGGCCGTGAGATGAAGAGCAAAGCATGCCAAAAATGGTTGGTTCCTCCTGCTCAGCTGCATCCTGCAGTAGTCAAGTGCAGGCAGGCCATTTGCATCAGGACTGCGTCAGGACCACACAGCACTGCTGAACTGCCCATTTTTGGCTCACATGCTGCTATTTGAAGAAGTCTGACAGTATAATATATAGGTAACTGTTAAGTGAACAAGCAGCCTGTTCAAAACAACAATGGGGAATTAAAGTCGCTCGAATTCTTACCTAGCAGAATGTAAGTTTCAGAATTTTTAGAAATTCTTTACCAATTTGAGTTCACTGAATTTTTAATCAAGGTCATTGTGAGGGCATACTGGACCACAGGACTGAAGTACGCAGCCACAGGCAACTGCACAAGAAGTGCTTTGCTAACATCAAAACACTCATTTGCCAGCTCAACTGAGTATCATTCTTATCACAGTTAACCTGGCAAAATGACAAGCTGGATCAGTATAATGAAATAAACTTTATTTACTCAAATAACAGGGCTATACCTGTGGCTGGACAGTTTTACCTGTGGCTGGACAGTTTTACCTGTGGCTGGACAGTTTTACCTGCGTGTACCTGTTGCAAACTTGTAAAGAGTTATCAGCCTATTCTATTAGCCAGGAATTGCTTTCCCTCGTGTTATTACTCATAATGCAGAGCTGACTTGTCTTTGCTGTTAACATGGCATAAAGCACCTCAAATGCTTTGAAGATCTTTTTGGCAAGAGTTTTAAAACAGACTTGGAAGGTATCCCAACTGGAGGGCCAACTCCATTGTTTCTTCCTGTGTAAATGTCTTATACAGAGCTATATTGGATTTTTCATTGTTACGATAGAGAATTTCTTTCGTGGCGTATGGTAAAAGGAATGTTAAGAGTGATAGTGGCTCTCAAGTTGAACAGGAGTCAAGAATATTGAGCTGTTGAAAAAAAGCAGAATCACAATGACAGCATGTTTAAGTGGACATACAGGCCCAAGAAATGAGGAAAACTTAACGCTTAGCTAAAATACTGTGTCTACTTTTATGCAATTAAATTCAAGTATGACAGAAACCATCCAGAAAGTCCACGGGAAACTAAAGTCTATTCTAGAAATTCCAGAAAAAATGACCAATGAGAAGAATTGTTTAAAAAAACCAAACAGTGGGATCATTTAGTTTAGCAAACTTAAGTCTGCGGGTAACACAGGAATAGAATAGTCTATGTATAGACACAGTAAGGGGATTAACCTGTTCCATGTGCTCACTCTTGGTAATATAAAAGCAATAGGCTTAACCCTAAGTACCAGGGACAAGTTTGCATAACATTAAAACTATAGACACTGGGAAAGTTTGTCAAGAATTAACACTGTCAGAGAGCTTCATAAAGAAGAATAACTTCTGGAGATCTCCCCTCCCTGCCCTGGTCCTATTTACTCCAATACTTTGTTTCCTCTGACCACCAAGAAAAGGACTCACCTCCTCATAAGCTTTCAGCTAACACAAGAATCCAAGAGACTTAAGATAACTCTTCCACCTCATGTTATTTTTCTTTTAATAAGATCTGTTCTGCATACGCTCAATACACTCACACAGGCATTTGCACTGCTCAGCATCCTCTGATATTCACCTTCCCAAGTCCCATGAAGTTCTGCTTTTATAAGGAAACTGCATCAATTTTACTTTTGTGGGTTTTTGCTGTTAGAGAAGCAAGACCATTCCTTGAAAACTGAATTTTCTAGCTCGCTCACAGTCCTCCGAAATGCTGTAGCACCCTGCTGAGCAAACCCTGACCTTGAGACTGTGTAGTCATGTCACTGTTTCCGCGTCGTCTCTGGGAGGCTCAGTTTGATTTTTGTCATGTTTTCCGAGCACAAATCGCCCTCAGGCTGCCACTGGCTCTCTGCGACTGTGGCAGCGGATTCCTCTCCTCCACCCGAGGGCCCTGAACTCCCCGACTCCTCCTTAAGCGAGAGGCGCGGAGCGCTGCGCGGCCGACTCCGCGATTCTTCCAGGAACGGGAAGGAGCCGGTGCCCTTCCACCCGGCCCCAGCAGCTCCTCGCAGTCACAAAACCCCCGAGCTTTCCTCTCCGGCTCCGCCTTTCTCTTCCTGACCCTACTCCGGCCGGGCGGGCCAAGCGGAGGCGGCGAAGCCGGAGCGGGCCATGGCCGGGCCGCCGGCGTCCCCAGTCACGCAGCAGGTCGGCAGGACGCGGGGTTGCGGACAGCGGCCGGAGCCGGGGGAGCTGCGGGAGGCCGCCCGCTGCCCGGTGGTGGACGCGGACGGGAGGCACATCCCCTTCGAGGCCCTGTACGGAGAGCACAAAGCCATCGTGGTGTTCGTTCGGGTGAGAAGGGAGCGGCGGCAGCCTGGGATGGTTGGCTCGCCGGCCTGGAGCCCAAAGCGGCTCCTTGCCGAGAGGCCCCGCTTGGCCGCGAAAGGCGGGGAGAGCGAGACGGG
>VXBZ01000488.1:6041-25913 GCA_013399135.1 Heliornis fulica
ACTGGTTTGTAAAATGCTCATACAGAGAGGTTTTTAGTTTTACTTCTCTTATTTGTTTCCCAGTGACCAAGGTCCCCCTACGGGATATAGAACCTTAGGAAATGTATCACACAAAAAAGGTGCAAAAATACTGTTTAAAATGTTGTGTGAACTGTAACCATATCCTGCATTGCACTGTTACTCATAGGACTATTATACACACACACACTCACACACACACAAATGTTTGTAATTGAGGGAGATCTATTCACTTTTTTTTTTTTTTACTGAAAGAAGACAAGGTGATTGTTTGTCTTACTCAATATGCATCAGCAAAGAACTGTTGCATCCTTTATGCCTTTACCAAATGCAAGAAAACCACATCCACTTAGTAGGCTTCAAATAAATGTCTTTGATGGGTTATTCACAAATGCTCAGGCCCTAGTTAGTCTCGTATTCTGACTGTTTCTTGCCTACAGCACTGAATGCACAGCTAGAGGGCTCGCAAACAATTTAAAGACATACTAACCTATTCATACACAGAAGGACATGAAAAAGCCCTTTTGTATTCCAGACGACTGGTTCCCCACCATTGAAAAAGGGCTTTGTTCAGTGTGTGACAAATGATAGACTCTGGATAGCTGATTATGTGGAAGTTTCTCTCCACTCAAGTAGACGTGGTACTGGAAAAGCTGGGAAATTCAGCTGTTCGCTGTGTCATGCTTCCATAGCATCATGCTGCAAACATCTTATGTGATCTTCACTGTAAGCCACCACTGCTCTGATGAGCAGAAGTTCCTGTCTGTGGGTTATGTCTTTCTCAGAGGCTTTGAACAAGTCAAGGATGGCAAAAAGATCATGAGGTGAGACCTCACCTCCAGTTTTGAAGGTCTATGTGGCAGCTGAACTGAGTGTAATTGAATGTACAACTCAGAGAGGGATCATGTGTGTTAGCTGGGGTGATACGTGATATTAAAAATTCTAGCTGCCTTCCTTCCTCAGGCATCAGCCTTCTGGGCTGAGGGGAGTGATGTACTGCATTTTTCAAGGGTTACACAGTGCCTGTGCTTACCTTCCAATGGGCTTTTACTCAGAAAGGGGAATATATGGCTTATAATAGACTAGGAAAATAATCCTTAAACCTCAAAGTACATCAGCAGTTCAGAAGGATTTCTTTTCTGATTTTATTTGTTTCAAATTTGCTGTCATAAGTTTTTCTAGTATACATGGGGAAGCACTTACAAATGAACATCTCAAGTCCTTCTCAAACAAAAATTACTCTGGAAGAGTTCCCTGTTCTAATTGAACTGCCCATGGATTTTGGTGGAATAAACAGTTTATTAAAATAGGTTTAACATCACACACTGCCCTCATTATGAAGGAAATGTTGATCATACTTGACTGACACTCTTCTTCAAAGTCTGGTCTTCCTTGGTTTCAGCCTAATACCAGTTGCCCTTGAGATGCCATTTCCGTGTCCTATCTGCTGCAATAAGGATCTCTGTTCCCTGACAGGAACAGAAATCCAATAGGATTTACCTGTTTTCCCTTTCCATATTTCAGAAATAACATGCATGAGAAATGGCTTTTTATTCTACTGTTTGCTCCTTCCTTGAACACCTCTGACATGAGTGCGAAGCGGAGGTACCAATTCCTGGTTTCAAACTCTCCTGGTCTAATGTAAATATCAAAGTGACACTGCATGACTTGTAAGTCTTGTGAAGTCTGTTCATATTTCTTAATTCTCAACATGCTGAGAAGCAATAACAACTTGGCATCATATATTTCAGTTATTTCCCAGCCTTGACTGTCACAGTCATGATGGGTTCCTCATTTTCTGATACTTTGGCACTATTACCTGGCTGTTCTAGCACAGACCACAGTGTTAAAATATAGGGAAAGATTAAGAAAAAAAAACAAAAACCAAAAAAACCCACTTTTTTGATTCTCAAAAAAAAATTCTGACATAGCTTTTCAACAGAAAATGTTTGTGGTGCCCTCCCATGTCAATTCTTAGGGAAAAAAAACCACAGAACCCTTTGATTAAATTCAGCAACTGCAATTGCATGGAATCAACAAAAATCTACAGGTCCTTTTTGTGACAGGGAAATAGCTAGTATTCTTAGGGATGAGAAGGGATATAAATAGAAATACACACAGATCTAAATTTTTTCCCCTTGGAATCAGGACACACCAGTAATGGAGGACATGCATCAGCAGTGTTAGGGAGAAAAAGACAAATTATGGGAACTAATCGTATCTCTAACATACAGCATATGACTATTGAATCATGAATCGACCACAATAGATCTCAGAAGAACGTCACATAACACAGGAAAATAAATGTAACTTCTGCAAACAAAACAGATTAAGACTTGGACACGAAGCTCGCTTTGGCACTGGTGTTCTAAGCATGATGCACAGAAATTTTCGGGTTTTGATCGAGAGCATGAAAAGGAATATGATGACAGCGCTAAGAAAACAAGACCTAAGTCAGGTGAAATAGATGCAGACAAGGTTAAGAGTCTGCAGCCACAGTGAGGTTACTAAAAAGGTTAATGTTTAGCAGGAGGTGCCCCATAGAGTGTGTGATAACACTTATTTCCTATTCTAAAAAGCTATAATGTGTACAAAAGTACCATTAATTTTAATGTGGGCTATTCACGTGCATCAGGAAAGGCTCTTAATTTTTAAGCAGGACCTGAGAACACGCTTGTTTGGCAATGTTTTCAATTATTAATGTATTTAACCAGGTACTGTGATAGTTTTCCTGTTAATATTTTATCAATGATGTTATAATTGTATTTTGCATATTGTTATCATTGTGTCGTATACACTGCCATGGAACTAGCTCCACATACATTGGTGAAATGACTCTTGAGGTCTAAGTGGCAGAATCAGATTCCAGGTATCTCTATTGAGAGAGCTCTCTAGCCAGGGAGTTTTAATTTTCACTTTTATTTCTGTTTTCAGGTGTGAGAATAAAACAAGGATTTTCTTTGACAGGTTGCTTTTCATTTATGGTATGTGATTTTTTTTCTGAGAAACTCCAGAAAATGGATACTTTATTTAAAAGCTTTTAAAGTTAAAAGGAAAAAAAAAAAAAGAAAAAAAAAAGAAGGAAAAAAAAGAGATAAATAAATAGAAGTACACATCCCCAAAACATCAAGTCTTGGCTTTCTCTGGCACAATCCCCACAGCCCAGTTGTATGTGACGGCTGTTTTCAGAGATGCTGTACTCAGCTGTGAGGAATAATGTCTGGTAACTCACTGAGGTGAAGCATTGCCTTATTCAGAAAAATAATTTGGGCCACTGCTGTAGAAAATGAATGCTACATTCTTTACACGGAAAAAAGAGCATGGGATATGATTTCCTATATAAGGAATGCTCTTCTGCAATACATCAAATCTCTTCTCCTGTGTGTGCAAATGCACTCTCCTTTGTTACATTATAAGAGGGTGCATAACTCCAAAAGAAATGGAGTTAGATGAAAAAGAGCCATTCCAAACTCTACTGATTAAAATAAATGTGCTCATAAAAGAGACAGGAGAGTAAATTACTGCATCCCCAGAACAGCAGTAACTTATACACCAACAAGTTATTTTCAAGTTTGCCAGAGGAAATAATCTGCTATCAACAAGGGGTAATTGCCTGAGCAAACTAGTCTTTACATCTCACACATGCTGTCACCTTGTGTAAGAAAGAAATACACCACATATCAATTCAGGGGAGAAAAAAAATGGAAACATTCCTTTAAAGGCTTCTTCGCTCCACTGTTTGAAAGAGAGAACACATACACAGCTTGGAACATATCTAATCTCTGCTCTTTTCTTATCACTGAAGAGTATCCTAACACACCACAAAATTCATAACCTAAGCAGCCTCGGGCAATATTAGAAAGGATCCGTTTTAGATTGGAACTGAAATTTTAATCTGAGATTTACCTGTGGCTGTCACAGGTGAAAGCAGGTTAGCGACAGAACCCTTCAGGAATAAATGAAGGAACTATTAAGTAAGAGAGAATAAATTTTTTTTTCAGATTTTTACACCAGTATGGGCTGCTTAGTGAGCTCTATGAATACATATTTCAGTGAATATAAAATTCTCCCCCCCCTTTGTCTTTCCATTACACAAATACGCATTTTACTAAAATACTCTTGACCCAGGAGCACAGGAAAGTTCTCACTACTCACACAGATGATTTTCCTGTCAAAGCAGGGTGTAAGATTTGCCTGTCTGTAACTATTTGAAGTGTATTTTGCCATGTAAGGCAGACTGCAACATATATTTAGGAAATAATTATACAACAGACAGAAAAAAATATTCTCATATATGAGAAGATAAATCCTTCCTTTACAGCCTTGTACTAAAAAGGTGGTGATGGTTAATTAAAAATAATTTAAAAAATCCCAAGTGCTGAAAATCTCTTTATTAATATTCTGTAAAGTAACAGGGGGTCTAGCTGTCATAGGCAGATTCTTGTTTTATGGGAAGTAGAAAATAATCTACTTCTTACCAGGAAGTATTTTCCACACTGTTAGCATTATTTTTACCTGAAGTTACATATTAAGCAATATTTTATTAAGTAGATAATCACATTTGCCTGTCCTCCTCCCCAGCAGAGGAAACAAAAATTATCTTGATTTCCTTCACTCTATTGCTTCAACTTTTTTTTAATTAAATGAGCTCCCTTCTGCTACCTGTAGCACTGTGAATATGGAGCTCTGCAGCCAAAAATGAATAGGAATGACAAAAAACCCCAACAACCCAACACCCAAACTTGAGTCATTCTGATTAACATTCTGGGATGATAATATTTTGGAACCTAGTAGGACTGCTTGATCGAGACAGTAAGCAATGCAAAAAATAGAGTCAGAACTTGAATTTTCCTAAATTAAAGATTATGGGGCATATGGGAGGATTTCTGTCTCCTATCCAACCCTTACGATGCTCTTCCAACAAAGAAAAATGGAAAGGTCTTCAAAGATTTTTGGCAGCATTCTGGCAAAAGATATAAACTACTGTCAAGCATAGTATGGAAGAAAAACCATCTCAGTTGACAGAAACAATATGCTTCAGTTTTTCTGTTGGTCATGATTTTGTGTTACAATGATCCTTTAAATTTCCAGATTAATTCTTGTGGTTATTAAAGTGAAAGGAAACTTTAGCCACAGTGTATTGAGCAATAAATTCTTCAGTCTCCTGGACTCAAATATGTTGACCTGTGATTGGTGAGGTCTGAAGTTAGGTCTGAAGCTTGAAGAGCTCATAGTGTACCCCAGCATGGGTTTATTTCTAGAGCATTGCTTGCAGCGTGACCATGAAGCTGCAATTCTTCCTTAGCTACAAAGTAAATTAAAAAAAAATCAGAATATTTGAATAAAATTAAAAAAAAAATTAAAATTGGCCCAATGCAGAGTGCACAGGCTGACATTTTTTACTCAGAATTTAAGCTTGTCGTGCCTTCAATGCCAATTCGTGTGAATTTTGTGTATTTTATCAATGATAATTCCTAACCCAGGAAATACACCACCTGTAATGGATTGCTGCACGGGAGAAAGAAATACATCACCGACACCTGTCCCTAGCAGAGTAATAAAATATTACAGATTTCAGGGATAAAACCATCATAATAAAATATGCTTTGTATGCAAATAATAAGACTACTTTTTGAATTGAAACAAAGATGGAAACTGTTTTCTGAAGTGGAAAACTGGAGGATTAAATTTGAATCATTGCTTCTATCCCTAGAATGAAGGAAAATAAAGAATTACAAATATCACTCAACTTTTATTAGTGCATGGCAGTCATCAGAAATGGGACTGCACGCCCTGGGAACAAAGCTGGTGTGATATTTCTTAGGGCTGAACAGTCTCATTTTGTTCTACAAAAGTTTTGAGACTGAAACTAGAGCTGAGCTACAGGACACTGTTAGCTTGGATCAAAGAAAGAAATCAGACTGTAGACATCCTTGTCAAGAAATATGGCGGTGGTGAGGTCGACCTGTCTCTGGTATGTTCATCCCTGACCATTACAGAATCACAGAATATCAGGAGCTGGAAGAGTCTCGAAAGATCACTCATTCCAACGCCCCTGCCCGAGCAGGATCATCTAGAGTAGATCACACAGGAACGTGTCCAGATGGGTCTGGAATGTCTCCAGAGAAGGAGACTCCACAACCTCTCTGGGCAGCCTGGCCCAGTGATCTGTCACCCTCACAGGAAAAAAGTTCCTCCTTATATTAAGACGGAACTTTCTATGTTCCAGTTTGGAACCTTTTCCCCTTGTTCTTTCATTGGCCATCACTGAGAAGAGCCTGGATCCATCCTCCTGACACTCACACTTTACATATTTATAGACATGAATGAGGTCACCCCTCAGTCTCCTCTTCTCCAAGCTGAAGAGCCCCAGCTCCCTCAACCTGTCCTCAGCAGGAAGATGTTCCGCTCCCTTCATCATCTTGGTGTCCCTCTGCTGGATTCTCTCAAGGAGTTCTGTGTCCTTCTGGAACTGAGGGGCCCAGAACTGGACACAACATTCCAGGTGAGGTCTCACCAGGGCAAACTTAATGCTATTTTTCCTCAACCAAACCTCCTGTCAGCTGAGCAGAACATTTTTCTATACCCAACTATTTGCCATAGATCATTAAATAGCACAAAATACGTGTGCTCACCTGACATCAGGTTGTTTAAAAAGCAGTCATATTTATTGCAGGAGGATGAGTAAAGTTGTAGTTGTCACACAGCAATAACTCGTGATCAGACACCTATGCCCAGTAATGGATCAGTTTCCAGTCTTGTCAGCAGCTTTCAGAACATAAAGGGAGTTTTCCTAACTGCTGCGGGTGTTGGAAACTTGCAGGAATGTGAGAGCACAGACGTTCTTGCTGTGCCACATCCTCTGAGATGGAAAGACTTGCAAAAACTGAAGGGATACAACAAATTACAGTGCCTTACACTTCAAGGAGTTTTACCCACACTTGTTTACAGTTTACATAATGGTTTCTAGAGAAGCACCTAAATAATAGGTGTTTATCTAAATAATATTCTAACAATTGCATCTCCTTATGAAGGAGCTGGTATTTCAAAACACCAGAGTTGAATAAGAACTTAGGGTAGGAGCCTTTTTTTGCAAGTTGGGAAGGTTTGCAGATCAACCCAAGCAGATACCAGTGAGATCCACAAACCACTCTGTTTCCTTCTCACCTCCCAACTATGGTTCAAAATATGACAGTGAGTGTTCATATATACACACATACAGATATTTTTACTGTTACTATCTTGAGTTTCTCAGCGTCAGCCCTTCCTCTTGACCTAAAGGTGAACCTCTACATTCCAGCTCTCTTCTTTTTCACTTCTGGATTGCAGTGCTCTTCCATATGGTTGCACCTTCATCAGCATCATGGAGTTTCCTTCATCAGTATCACGTATCTCTGAGGACAGGAGCTCTGGAGGTGCTGCCAAGGGCATGGAGCAGGCTGGCATCACTCATGCACGGAGAGGTAAGCATTGGTGTTGAGAGCTGAGGATAATAGAAGCTGTTCTTCTTGTAGGCCCCCTGCAATGGGGACCTCTCTTCCTCCTTCTTCTCCATCTACAAGGCTTGGGTGCTGTGTGCATCCCCTACCCATCCCGAGACACCCTGGTGTTCTCATGAAGCTCCATAAAGGCCATAAGAGGCACAATCATGTGACTGTACTTCTGCCCCTTTCACATCTTTTTATCAGTAGGAAAGCAGAGAACATGGCACAAAAGATAAATGAGGATGGTGCTTGATGACATCAGTTAATCAGTCAGCTATTTTAGAGTACTGACTGGCTCCTCGCTAAATTGCAGGCTCAGAAGTCTTCTCATGCAGACACGCACCGACCTGACTGACGTGCTCCTGCTGCTGAATGCCACAGCATTTGAAAGCACTTGAGCACTACATACCTAATTTAACAATTTCAATCTTTATTAAGAATTAACTTAAAAAATTACAGGAAACATCGTGAAGGAACTCAAGAGAGACTGAAGTAAACATCTGGTTATAATTCCTGAAATGTGCTCCGAAGGAGTGTTTTAAAACAGGAGGGCAGTGCACAATGCTCCAGTTTTGCATCTGTTTTAAGCAAAATTAGACAGATGTGAATTACAAAAGAAACCCAAAACATAACTGTATGATTGTTTTAACTATTTACCTAGGTTCCAACCCTCCTGAAAAGATTTTATCCCTAAGCTTGCCTTAGGTCAAAATGATGTAAAGTGAGCTAAAGATGACCATAACCCTATGACCCTTATAAGCCCCTATTTATAAACTGAATATCACAGATATCTATTACAAAAATACTACCAGTGGGAGGGGGAGAAAAATCTATAAAAAATAAAAAAGAAAAGTGTGCATTATAAAAAAAGACTGTCATGAGTTGAAACACCTTCAGTTAAATGTATATATAACATACATCACATATAAAAGCTATTAATCCAATTTAACAACATTCAATGCATTTATGTTAAGAAACTGCTAAAAAGCACTAAAAGGAATTTACCAGGATGAATAAAAAGCACAATTACCAACTAGACTTGGGAGATTCCAGTTAGTAAATGAGGCTGCGAAATTGCTTTGTGTTAAAAGAGTATTAATGGCTATTCTAGCACTTGACTAATATTTTATGGTGCAGGCTCTTACTAAATTAGATCCTTTGAATGTCTTCCTATAAAGTTATTTAGTTATATTTGGAGCACCTGGGGTTTTTTTTGTTATATTTTTAAGAGATTTTTGTGTTTTCAGAGTTCTTAATCCTGAAGACTTTTCCATAAGCTAAAGCTACCCATGATACTTGTTCTTCACAGAGAGTTTGGAGTGAATTATTGCTGAGGGTGAAGTATTTCTGAGGTGCTGGCAAACACCAGTACTGGCCACTGGTCTCCTGGGCTCCATCAGAAGAAGGGTGGCCAGCAGGGACAGGGAGGGGATTGTCCCTCTCTGCTCTACCCTCAGGAGGCCCCATCTGTAGAGTCCTGTCTCCACAAGGGTGGAGAGTGATAGGACAGGGGGATGGACTGAAGCTGGAGGAGGGAAGGGTCAGGTTGGAGGTCAGGGGAAGTTCTTCATGGAGAGAGTGGTGAGGGGCTGGAAGGGGCTGCCCAGAGAGGTGGGGGATGCCCCAGTTCTAGAGGTGTTCAAGGCCAAGTTGGGATGGGGCCCTGGGCAACCTTGTCTAGCTGCAGGCCTGGAGGTTGGTGGCCCTGCTTGTGTCTGGGGGGTTGGAACTCGATGATCCTTGGGTCCATCCCAACCCAGACTGTTCTGTGATTCTGTGAAACGCTGTCTTTTGACATATGGGGCTAACACCAGGTAAGTCAGAGAAAATCATGCCCAGCTACCATAATCTTGTGTTTTGGTGTGTCAGTGGTGAAAAGAAACAGTGTGAACCGTGAATCAAATCCCAGCTTGGGTAACTGTGGAGAGCAATCTTTCCACCCTAAATCTGGCCTCTCTCCAAGGATGAGACTCCAAAGATGCCTCTGGACAGGTCTTCTGTGACTAGATCTGCAAAGACAAGGGACCAGTTCCCAGATTCATACTAGAGGACCAGCTCTGCACTCTACTAGTGCTCCACGACTCAGATTTGTAAGTCATTCATTTGGTCTTTTGCAAATTTCAAATTCTCTTAGGAGAACCAATATTATGGAAACAGTTTTTATTAGCTTTCTATAATATTGACTACAAATGCTGGCACTCATGCTTGGAAAATATTTGAAGACTGTAAGCATCTTATGGTGGAAGCAAGAAGAACTTAGATTTAATTTTTTTTTAAAATTTTATTTTAATACAGGAATGCAGCAGCCCTTGTGTCAGCACTTTAACTTCTTTCAATCTTTTAAATACTGGAGTATTTTATGTAATCCTGAGGAAATCTCTTGGGGGAAAAAAAAATAAAAAAAAAGGCAGCCAAAAGTCCTACTGTGCTCAAAACTGCTTGAGTGTTCAAGTGAGAGGATGTGAAATCGTATATGCACAGGCTCTTCAAGTGTGAATTTAGATAATATATAAAGTTCATGCAACACTGAATAGCAATAATAAACATTATAACCTTAGCAGCAATGACCAATAAGCAAAAATAAATGCCTTCTGAATGAGGATCATAGAAGTCTGTGAAGTTATGGTGTATTTAGTGAAATGTGGGGGCTGCATCACCTTAGTTTTCCCCTTTGTGCTGTTGAGCAAAACCCACCGTTCTGTACGGGAAGGTGCTTGGGATGCAGCAGCCCCATCACATAACAGACCAAGGTCCCACGACCAACCTTTAACACACCCACACAAAGTCAGATTTGCCATATAAAAACCTGATTAAGGTGCAAATTATCTTCTTGATTAACCCTGATCTGATGCCATAAAATTCCACGTAATCTTCCTTGACAAGGACGATGTGCAAACCACAGTGAGGACGGCGGCCGGGAAACCCGACCGCGGGTAGTATTCACCACGCAACGGTCTCGGAGGAGGAAAAAGCAAAATCCACCCTAATGTACTGAGTCATTACTGCTAACAGAAGCATAGCTCTTCTGTAACAGCAGTAACATTGGTCTCAACTGGGGGAACACGGCAGGAGGTTCACGGAGTGCTTCTCCAGCATGCTGGGGAAATGTCCCCCGTGAATGCCCAAATGCTGCTTGAAACATCACAAGTGCTGGTACTTGGATCATCTGAAGCACCAGTAACAAATATATTACAAGGCTGCATAGGCTCAAAGCTGCTGCTATATGAAGCATGTCATCTGTATAGCCCAGAGGAGGAGAATTAAATTGTGCAGTCCTAGTTAGAAGCTGAATGGATGCGCTGATGCTGGGAGCTGAGAGGGGTGAAACACAATAGCGAGCAGTTGGAAAGGAAACAAGCTTTGGCCTTTGCTGGGACGTTTCTGCACTCTGGAATAAGCCCAGCTTCCCACCCAGGGATAAGTTAGCTACAGCATGGGAGCTCTGAACCCCAAATGTGGAGGGAGGACAGCTGAATCGATTGAATCTTAACGGTGTGAATGGTGATAAATAAACCCCAATCCAGGGGAAGCTGGAGCTCCAGCTTTCCACTATAAAAGACTGTCATAGCTCTAAAACCTCCGCGGCTTGAGCCGGCAGAGGCTCCTGGGCGGGAGAAGTGCTCTTTTATTCGTCCCATGAAATCCCATTCAGGTTCTGCTGCCATATGAATAGCTGATAATTGCCATTTCCTTTCACTCGCTCATATTCCCCAGGAAATCGCAGCTGGCTGCCAACCCCGTCGAAGGAGCGCAGGGTGGGAAGCGGCGCGGCGGCAGCTGCAGGCAGCACAGCTGTCCCAGGAGGGTCTGGGACCTGCCAGGTCACCTGTACGGGGTGTGAGACCCCGTGGGGATGGGGATGGAGAGGGACCCGGGTGAGGAACTTCAACGACACTCACTAGTTCGGCTGCTTTTTTGTCTCCCTTTTCTTGCAACTGTGGCATTTGCTGCTGACCAAAGCAAAAGTGCAGGAGCAACAAAGCCCAAGTACTCACTGGTGTGTAAAAGAGAGGGAGGTTTGTGAAGTTATGAAGAGAAATTCTGGGACTCAGTGTGAGNACCACCCATAACACTTCATAGTCCATTGTGCCTGTGAGCTGAAACAAAAGCGAAATAACTCAGTTACTTGAACCCACTTTTCAGAAAGTTCCCCCTCCCTCAGCAAGCAGATACTTTGGATGCCCCAGAAGTCCCAATTAAGTTGCAAGACGTCTGGCATTTCACGCATCAGAGCTCTCACGTGCTTAACTGAACATGGTTTCGTTTGCAAGGCTAACATAGGGGGATTTGTAAGTAATATGTGTATTTCCACACACACACACACACACTCAGGCATATGTAGAGGTAAATGTATGGGTGATCTTAGACTACAAATGATACCTGCCATGCAAAGCAGAGGAAATGGATTATTCACTTCGCCAGGGCAGTTTATAAGGTGTCTTAACACTGATGGGTGGTAATAACGTTATTATTGCAGCATGAGCATTGCATGACAGAAAAGGTGTATAGGAAGCATCTGACACAGAGGCCTAATGGCACAGTTTCTGTTCAGGCAAAATTTCCACTAATGCTTTCAAAACCAGAGGGAAGCATTGACCCATTACTACTTACCACTAGCATAACTTCAAGGAACAATTGCGGGGCCGGGCTATTATACAGCACTTTCCATCCCACAAAATCCCCTGCCGCTTTCCAAATTATACCTATTTACAGGTAGATAGACAATACTTTATCCATGACAAACCTAGTGACCTGCAGGGTAAAACACAGCAGAAACCCTGCACAACAATTCAGAAGGGCAGCAGCGATCCTGGATCAGCACGTGTTCGTGTTAGCCAAGGACTGTGGAGTTCAGTAACTCACTCTTGAAAAAAACAAAAAAAATAAAAAAAAATATTTAAAACAGGCATTTTTAGGAACATAAGCACTGCCTGCTTTTACCCAATCCCAGATGTAGCATCAGCATGTGAGGACATTCACCCTCCCCTGCCGAGGAGCAGCGGTGGGACCCCGGGTTTCCCTCCAGGTTGTGTTACCCAGCTGCTGGGTAGGACGGATGCGGCATTTATGAGATCTGACAAGATATCAACCCAAGGTGACTCTGCAGTGGAAACACTTGTGAACTGGAGCTCCTCCACAGGCAGCCTGTGTGTGCTCAGGGTGAGATGGTGATATACTTCTTGTGATTAACATTTTACGTGGCCAGTAGTCTCAATGAAATCAGCGGGACAACCCGTGACGTTCTTAACACGTGTGAGAATATCACCAGTGGGTTTTGGCACGCTGATGTCTGATACACAGGATCCCACACGTGACAAACAAGAAACAAATCCTGCAGCTGAAATTATTAAATGAAACCCTTACAAGGAGCAGTATCTTTCCTGGCTGAGCTTGCTGACGGCACGAGTCTCGTGTATTTTATGAATAAAACTCCAGTTCTGAGCTGAGGCCGCGTGTACTTCTGGGTTACAGAAAATCCTCAAACCTGAGACCGTTATGAAAATGCCAAGAGGCACTTCACTGTGGCAGCCTTGGCTGCTCAAACAGAAATGCAAGGAGTTGCTAAGCTTTATGTGGTAATGCTCCCACTGACAGATGCAAGTCTGCAGTCTTTGGGTTTAGAAATGAATCGCTTGGATTTTGTTATTATCTCTGGAAAGGTTTCTGGTGTGATGACAGTGATTATAGAAGGAAGAAGAAAATAAATAACATTCAAAACTATGAAAAGTAAGACTTGATGGCCATTAACTACTAATGGAAAAAGTTCAACAGGGGTGTGATGTAGCCAACAATTTGTATTTTAACATATTGATAATGAATCCCAGCTTAACCATTCAAATCAAAGTTAGTATGCTTTCTTTTGTCCCTATGGAAATTTAAATCAAAAATACTGGCATTATCCATATATACCTGTATGTATATCTATGCATATATATATTTCTGAATTACAAAATACCATTGCGTCCTTTTACTCTCATTTCAGATTTTTAACACAGCAATGCACATTTCCATTCTTCCAATCAATTTAGTCTGTTAGTGTTTTTCAGCACTTTAAATCCCTAAGCTAAGTCAATAATGTTGATTACTTACTATAAGCACTGTACACGCCATTCTAATACAGGTTATTTGCAATTTGACATCCTCATCTATATGCATTATTCCACTTGGAAAATTAAATGAAACCCTTGATTCAGAATCTGAAACACTTAGGAGTAATGATCCTGTTTACTGATTGACTGAAGTTGTGGTTTTTAAGCACTATTTAATAGAGGAAACAAAAAGCACTATCAAGTAAAAAGGAAGCATCTAAGTTACTTTAGGAAGCATTCATATTGTATGAATAATAGACACTCGCCGTGTTTTTCATTGTTTCATACCTCCAAGACTGTTACCTAACACTGTTAGCTTAATGCTGCTTTGGATTTCTTACAATTCAGAATATGCACCTAATAAACTCAGTGTGAAAGAAAACATAGCAGACACCTTTATTTTGTCAGAATCCCTTTTTGGTATTGTTTACTTATTATTGTCTAGCCTAAACCAGTGATATTTCATTATTAAAGACAAAATGGAACTGGAGGGGTGCAGGTCAGGTTTCAATCATGAACCAAAAGAAATGCAAAAAGTTATTTCTAGATCTCCACTGGTGCTTATATCTTTAATAACAGCAGCAGCATGGAGATGAGCAGAGCTTGGGAGTGCAGTGAGGATGACATGAGAGTTGTGCCAGGGTAAGGCTCCACTAAGGACTGCTTTAAGGAGATGCTCCTCCTCTCCATGACTGTGAGTATGAAGATGGAACCACCTTTGATGCACAGAATTTGGTGCATGAGTCCTAGTTGTAATTTCTGATGCAACCCAAATTGGGGATTACATTGGGGTTTGGGTGGTGGTGCAAGGGGAAGACAGGCTGTTGACAACGTCGAGGGTATTTAATTTGTTCAGTAAATGCTGGTGAATACCACTGAAACAAGAGAAAGATTTTGGAGGGTGGATGGTCTGATTATTTTGTTTTGTTTCCCCTTTCCATGAGAACCTCATTTGAAGTCTTGGTGAATGTGGTGCTTTTAAGTGGTTCATCTCTATTCAGATGATATTATTTCAAATTCAAATTTATAAGCATAAATTTAGGGAAATTCATTCTCACATATCCACAACCTTTCAAAAATTTTCTCAGCCATTACTAGATTGCAGATAGTCAGTTCGCTTCCCGATCTAAACCTTTCACTTGAGATTTTAAATGTATTATTTACCACAGAAGCATCATGAATTTAGTACTCATACTTATTAGCATAGAATTAGAATAAATCTGAGGAAAACAATTGAGAGAATGATAAATATATTGCATACTAACTTTAGACAGTGTAATGAGCAGATGCTGAAAGCTTGTTTGATGGCATATTTTTATTCAGAATTATTTTAGGGATTATCTAAGAGCTGTACAGTGGATTATAAAAAAAGAGAGTAATTTCAGTTTAATTTAGCCCTATGAACATGTGAAAGTGTTTCAGACAGGTGAAGCATACTAAGGGATGTCTTAAGCTACCACTCCAGGGACTACGAATGAAAAAATAAAGTCAGTTGCCAAGTGGAGTTGGCATTTTACTAAGTCTGGATATAATTGTACTAGAAATCTTGAGGATACTTTGAAGCAGTCTTAAGAGAGGATATTGCCTACTGGAATTCCTCCTTAGTGCAAGTTTCACTGCAATTTATTTTAGATCAAATATACTCGTGACATAAGATTATACTCTTGCTCTGGATATGTATATTCATTTCACCAACTGAAATTGTTGGGAGCTACGTGCACTCGCTTCTGTGCCAGCTGACCTACTTTATGGGTTCATGTCTTGCAACTGGAAAATAGTCACAGAGGCCAAATCAAGCTTTTTGTGATGGGCATGCACCAAGCTGCCTCTCCATTTGAACCAAGTGCCCATCAGCTCATGTGTTTTTACTGTTTCTGTTGGACTTCAGCACTGTCTTTCTGTGGTTTCTCTGTCTCATTTGCTGCACCCAGAACCATGCAAAGCAGAAGTCAACCCCAGGACCAGCTTTAACCCTTGATAGTATCCCAGCAGCACATCTATAGGCATTATGGGTTACAGTGAGATGAGGACCAGCTTTAACCCTTGATAGTATCCCAGCAGCACATCTATAGGCATTATGGGTTACAGTGAGATGAGGACCAGCTTTAACCCTTGATAGTATCCCAGCAGCACATCTATAGGCATTATGGGTTACAGTGAGATGAGGACCAGCTTTAACCCTTGATAGTATCCCAGCAGCACATCTATAGGCATTATGGGTTACAGTGAGATGAGGACCAGCTTTAACCCTTGATAGTATCCCAGCAGCACATCTATAGGCATTATGGGTTACAGTGAGATGTAGCCCAAATATGTAGATATTCTCCCTGTCTCGGTTCCCTTCTGTAAAATAATCATAAAAGCTCTGGAACTTTCATTACTTTTCAGGAAAAAATCCCATGCCTGCTATGAACCTCCTCTTTTTCCCTTACCCTTTCAATTTCTGACCTCTTTGTAAAATGGTCAACAGGTCCCCTCTTACTGAAGTTGCCACCCCCTTTGTCAGCTACCCCTTACTATGTGCCTGTTGAAAGTTCTGTCACTTAGTCATCAGCATACTTGAGCAGAGAGATTTTCCTGCTCTGACCAACTATTTCATCCCAAGAGACCCTATCTGAATCAGCCCTAATGATCCTCCCTTATTGACTATTTTCCCTCCACCGCTGATTCTCTGACAAGTACAGCAGTACCTCTTGATGCCCCCTAAGCTTATACCACACAACATAATCAAGTTGACTCAGAAAATAGGAGTTGAAAGCTGGGAAAGAGCATATGCAAACATACACCTGGAATAAACAGATTCTGCCATTTAATTATTCCCTGACCAGAGCCAGAAGGAGCTCTAGATGGCTGGAGAACTGCAAAGATGGAAGAAAAATGACCAGAGCAAGACTGTCAGTCCACAATGGTGTTAAATCATGCAGAATAGGATTTGTGAAATCAAAAATGATAATGTTGAGATAAAGGCAAAACCAACGTGGGTTTACTGGTGGTTGGTTGTTCTAAAATACAGCTGTGGGTTGGTGGGGAGGAGTTCTGCAAAACCCAAGCTTGCTTAATATTTATTAATACTACTGCCTGGAGAAAGACACAGATCACCCCATTCAGGTATTGGGAGGGTTTTGGATAAAGGATGCTGAAAAAAGCCCCTGCAAGTTGGGCAAGTCAACCATAAGATTACATAAATAAATTGTGTAAACTTTAAATAGCAAGCCACTTTTTTTTTTCTTTATTGTAATGCCACTGAAGAAAAAACATTCAGATAAGTGATGGGATTTCTAATCTCTCTGTCTTCTTACTTCTATCATGAAGATCTCCTACCTTACAGTGGATGCTCTATTAGGTAAAACACCATAGAGATCATTCTCAAGATATCTGACTGTTACAGAAACTGTTTTTAAAAACATGAACTCTTTCCTACCTGAACCTCGGTGACTTCCAGAACCTGTGACTTCTGCATGAACATCCCATCCACAGAGCTTCAGAGTTACACTTCCTCCCTTACACACTGACATTTTGGAGCTACATGTAATTGTGAGAGATTGTGCACTATAGGTGTAAAAGATCCAGTGACAGCAGGGAAATAGAAATCCTCAAGTACTGCTCTTTTCAATAACAAAGAGTTATAAAAAATACTGATCTAAGATTAAGATTTAACAAGGGCAAGTGTAGGGTCTGGCATCTGGGGAGGAACAACCCCAGGGACCAGTATAGGTTGGGGACTGGCCTGCTGGAGAGCAGTGCAGGTGAGAGGGACCTGGGGGACAGCAGGGTGACCATGAGCCAGCAATGTGCCCTCGTGGCCAGGAAGACCAATGGCATCCTGGGGGGGATTAGAAGGCGGTTGGACAGTAGGTCAAGAGAGGTCCTTCTCCCCCTCTGCTCTGTCCTGGTGAGACCACATCTGGAATATTGTGCCAGTTATGGGCCCCTCAGTTCCAGAAGGACATACAACTCCTTGAGAGAGCCCAGCACAGGGACACCAAGTTAATGAAGAGAGTGGAACATCTTCCTGCTGAGGACAGGCTGAGGGAGCTGGGGCTCTGGAGCTTGGAGAAGAGGAGGCTGAGGGGTGACCTCATTAACATGACCTCAGTAATTTACATAAATATGTAAAGGGTGAGTGTCAGGAGGATGGATGCAGGCCCTTCTCTGTGATGGCCAGTGACAGGACAAGGGGTGATGGGTCCAAGCTGGAGCAGAGCAGGTTCCATCTGAATATAAAGAAAACTTCTTACTTGTGAGGGTGACAGAGCCCTGGGACAGGCTGCTGGCCACGCTGGTTTTGATACAGGCCAGGATGGTGCTGGCCTTCTTGGCCACCTGAGCACCCTGCTGGCTCATGTCCAGTGGGCATCACCCAACACCCCAGGTCCTTCTCTGCCTGACAGCTGTCCATCCGCTCTGCCCAAGACTGTAGTGCTGCCCGGGGTTGTGATGTCCAAGGGGCAGGACTCTGCCCTTGGCCTTGTTGAACCTCATCCCATAGGTCTCACCCCATCAGTCCAGCCTGTTCAGGTCCCTTTGAAGAGCCTCCTTACCCTCAAACAGATGGACATGTATTCCCAGCTCAGTGTCATGCACAAACATTCTGTGTTTCTGTGATTTTAAGACCTTACCATCATAACTTTTAGAGTCTTTGTGTTCTGAAAATGCATTTGTAGCTAAAAGTCTCCGGCTAAAAATAATATTAATAAGCAGCTTGTGAAATCTTTCAGAGTGATTGCATCTACAGAGGTTCCTCCCCATGTTAAATACTTGCAGCCATCGACACCCCAGCAGCGATAGGGAGATAAAGAGCTGATTAAATTCTGACTCAAGTGTATCCTTGCCAGGACAGCAGCACAGACAAGTGCTCTCTTTGGCTTATTCCTGCCCATCCATGGCAGGGAGCCAGATGCCATCATCGGCCCCGTTTTGTCACATGCTTAGCAGAGGCTGCCTAGGCACTACTGTCTAGAAATTAAAAGTACAGTATGTAGCTATGCACTCCACTTATCTCTGCTTTAGAGAGATTGACATGGTGAATTATGAAGTCAAACCCTAGGCTAGAAGATGCCTATAAAGATTAAGTCATTTCATTCTTTTCCAAACAATTAGCAGCAGTAGACTGCTAAGCGGAGATCAATCGTAATTGGGGAACCGAGAGAGGGCAATAAACAAATTACTAGTGTTTTCTCTGAAGCCTGTTGGTTTACAGACTCGCTGTTATTTAATCCAGAAGCTCAGTAGATTGTAAATTATCCATTAGAGTTGTCACTGGCCCCTTGAAAAGGATTTATTTTACGATAAAGGAACAAGAAAGGAAATCTGCTTGGTGGTTTCAGGTGAAATAGGATAGTCACAGCTGATTCATCTTCATCGTCATCATCACATTTGTACTGCTTACTTCTAGATGGTCAAGAGGCTTGGAAGTTTTACCCAACAAACATCAACATTTGGACTTTAACAGCTTATCTGGGAGGCATCTGGTGTCATCTCCATCTCTCAGTACTTGTTGTGTTATTGGTTGCAGAAAAGAGTGAAAAGTGACCAGTGGACTTACCCACTCAACAGAAAAGGGAGACAAGTGCCTAACTGCAGCCCTGGAAAATAGGATTTGTTTTCCACAGCCAAACCCAAAACTTTAAGGATCTCCTTCCTGGAGACTCTACTACATGCTGGAAGCAGAGAGTGCTCCCTTACCCCGTGGTCAGGTTGGAAGGTGTCGACAGGGTTGGAAAGACCTGGTATCCAGCTTGCTGAGTTCACTGAAGCCTTTGGAAGAATTTACGGAGTTTGGTGGTGGGTCTTTGTTTTGTTTGGTTTGTTTGTTCTGGTTTTGTTAGTTTCTCCCTCCCCCCCACCTAGCTCAGGCAGTAAGGAACGGGAATACTGTTTTTGCAGCAGGACAACTGCTCATGTGCTGGTATATAAGGATATCTGCATACTGCAATGAAGTCTGAAGTATAGACATGCACAAAGATAGTTATTTAAATGAAAGAGACCTTATTCTTTGCCTATCCACTATCCCAGTGCTATAGCTACAAAGCAGAGGAATTAATGTTTTTCTTCTCTTCTAAATCCCCTCCCTCAAAGGATGAAAGATGTTAAAGAGACTCTTTGTTTTGTTTTCAGCTCTTTTTATTTCACTTGTATATGTTGGCAGCTGATAGAGCCCCAAATCTTGTCAATCCCAGTGTGCTAGGCACAGAAGTATAAAGAACATTACAATTCCCACTCAGAAGAGCTTAAGGACAAAAATCTAAAGGACAAGACATGGACAAGACAGCAATATCTCT
>VXBZ01000491.1:0-18369 GCA_013399135.1 Heliornis fulica
CCAGCGTCTTCTTTCCGACACTATGGAACATAGGTTTGCACAGTTACATCTGTGGTTAAAAAATAAATAGAAAAGTAAATGGGAAAGAACGTGATTTTACCATCAACAGAAGAAATGAACCATTTATAGTTATATAGTAGTTATGCTTATATGCAGGCCCCTCCTGAGAGAGAAACTTTATGCTTCAACAGTAATGTTTATACATCAAATTTGCCTAGTTAGTATTGGTCTCATTGACACATTATAAAGGTTTTTCAAGGATATTAATCTGTGCTAGATGGAGTATTCAAAGGCTTTTAAAAATGGAAGAAAAACAATTATAAACACTTACTTTTGACCAAAAAGCCCCAAACATAAGTCTCTATTGGAGCTATTATAAGCTATGGATTTATGACCTGCCAGAAGTTTTTTTAACAGCACATCTTTGAGTCTCACTGCCTGTATTCTTGACAAAGTAGAGAGATATTTCAATCTGTCATTGAAATATAATGTGTTCACATTTTAAGTGTGTGCATTTCTTGATTGGGATGCCTGTATACATTTTTTTCTTGACCTGCTTATACAGTTGCAATAATAAATGAGCCATCATTGTATACATATCCAGAAGCTTATAGGGTGCTTCTTGATAGGGAGATAATTAATGTCTTTATGGTCCATCATATCAAACTCTTCTTCTGAACTTTATCTAGTTGGATTCCTATCTCAGTTACACAGGAGTACCTTATAAGTAATCCTATTAAATATAGTGGAATTACCAGGCATTTATGTCAGTGGAAGAAAACAGAATTCATTCCTACTTTGTAGATCATTGACAGTAAGAAACATAATGACTTCTGTAGCACTATAACATGCTGTCATGTCAGTGAAACTAGTATTTATGGTGCATTAAGAGTAGTCTCCTTCCAGAATAAGGAGAGGATAAAAGTAGTGGATGTACAGAGTGATCCACTTTTTTAGATTAAATGACTGAGCTATTTTTCATGAAATACAAAAAAAAAAAAAAAAAAACCAAACCCTAGTAAGGTACATTTCACTAGATCAAAATACTAGTATTTATCCCTTCCTCTCTAAACCATCCAAAAAGAAGCTGTTTCAACATAGATTTTTACCTTTTATTTCTGGAGAGCAAGATTAATTACCCAAAGAGTTTAATACAAACTACACTTATATTTTTACATTTATTGTTTTTAATACTCTTCTTGATCCTGAGGTGTTAAAACAACTTTGTTATATTAGCCCCATAACTGCAACACTGACCAGTCATCACTCCTATTTCATAGTTCTTATTGGTTTCTATTACCATTTAAGTCTGAAGTATGGAAGCCTCAGTTTTCCAGGACCTAAGTCTGTCTTCGTTCCAGCTTTGAAAATATCCCAGCAGGTTCAACAGGGCTCTCAGAATCCCTGGAAACCACTTCTGAATGGTCAGAAATTGATATTTTTAAATGGTAACTGGTTTTGAAAATTTTATTCAAAAAAGTCTGCATTTCCTACATTAAAATACTTTGTTCCAGAGTAGTTTCAGAGAGAGAGAATTCTAGTTACTTTGCTGTGTTACACAATTCTTTTCACTTTAAACCCCACCTCAATTTAATATAATGAAAATAGTAAGTGTCTTATTGTCCTGTTGGAGATTGAGCTCGGGAAAAAGTAGCATCTGCCATCATAGTCCAACAGGACAATTCTGTAAGAGAGACAGCAGGAAGTGACCAGTGGTGTAAGTCAGCTTGATTTCTGTTGTTCAAGTGGAGATAGACAAATTTACACCAGTTGAGAATCTGGCCTGTATCTTTTTGTGCCCTTTTTATTTATACTTTTTCCACTCTTATGATTTCTGCTCCTATGTGTGCACTTTTTAGCTTTATGACAATAGTGTGAACTGAATTGTGGTGAGCAGTGCAAAGTTCCTGTCTAGGCAGTCTTTCCTTTCTATTTGTGATCACATTTCTTCCGAACATTCCTCTAAGATTGTCAGTAAGGTGAGGTCAAAAGTTGAGGAATACATCTATTGACTTATGTGGCTTAATGAATTGACGTCAATTTTCTATTTGGAATAACCTGTAGAATAATATTTTTCTCTTTCACGCTTAGGTTTTCTCCTTTCTATCACAAAAATACCTAACCACTCAGTTTTAATCAATATTATATGTTTTTCTGTTTGATAAATGAGATCAATAACGTAATTCAACATTGAACCAGTTTGCAACTTCTTAATTGTGCTAGGCATAAAGAGAATATGCTAAACGCATTAATAATCATGCCTGGGAAAAAAAATCTCCTATCAGATTTTAGAATATATGATCTATAAAACCGTGGAGAATCGTCTTGGAAAAAAATTCTTGTTATAGACTGATTTTGTATCTATACTATCTCTTCCCTAGAACATCTGTATAGATGATTTCTGAAGGTACATTTTAATGTCAGGAAAAGAAGAAAATTAACAGTGACTGGTAAATGATTGGCTGCAAGTCTGATGAGGCATCCTACTGATCTGTTGACTAAGGATTCATCTTTGGTAGGTTTTTTTTCAATCAGAAATGAATTTATTCTCAGAAATTTAACCCAATTTAGGTAAACCAGAGCACAAAAACAATACCTTTTTAAAGATTACAGCATGTACATTAGTAATTTTCACTAGGTGAACAATGTCTGCAATACAATATACCATAAAAGAGGAATAAATGAGAACACAAAAGTTTAATTTGAAAGAAAAAAAATCTCAAAGTAGATCCACTGCTCCCATAACAGTTCACAAATAAGACAATTCTGAAAGGACTGAGAGACAGAAAAGAAACCAATAATGTTGAGTACTCCTATGCAATGGATTTATACATATAACTAATTGGCTTTACATTACTTTAAGACACCTGAGCTAATATTTAGTGTTCATTTTAGAAAGTGAAGCTGTCTATAACCATTCAGGACTATGTAATTACTCAGAATATAGTGCAATATTCCCTCAATTGGTATACCATACGGAACTATTCTAAACCAGTTTTCACAATCCAACTTAACTGAAAACAGAAGAACAGGAATTCTCACAAGAGAACCTCTGGATCTGAAACTGTTCTCTGCATAAGCATGGAACACTTTTTACATCACTAATATTTTCTGGATTTCATAATGAACTAACCGACATTATTACTCATAGCTGAGACTATTGGGCAAGAGCACATTGCTTCTTACAGAGGAAATGGTCCTTTTTGACATGAAGGAGGAGGAAAGATAAAGCTTGACTTTATCAGGGCAGGAAAAATTTCAGTAATAATAAGAAAAATCTCTTCTTCCAGTTCTGAGACTGGGAAAAGAAATCTGCTTGGTTAAATTCCCCCTAATATTAACCAGTAACTCACAGCACTGGTCAGACATAACTGATGAAGCAGTCAAATGTAGTAATCCAACTATTATAAAGATTAAAATCTGCAGAAGTCCCAGGTGTGGTCCTCTATGTATAAGGCTTTCCCTGGACACTCATTGGACCATGTAGTATAAAGATGGTATTGTTAAAGCTTTGAGCTATTCTAGAAAGTCCTTATCTGTGGTTTCCACAGCATCAAATAACTTAAAATGGAAGATGGGCCATGTATATGTGCTTGTAAGTTCTCATTGCCTATTTCACTGTAGCACTTCATTGGTTGTAATCATATTTTATCCACAAATGAAGATCTTGTAGGACAAGCCAGGAAAGAAAATTTTTTCAGTCTGATTTCTTTCATCATATTAATTTAAAGGTTACCCAACAACAGCTCTAGAATGTTAAAAGCCACCTTCCAGGAGAATACCTAGGAACCTCCAAGGTAAATACACAGCAGGTGCCCATTTGAAATTTATGCTGATAGTAGCTTCAAACATGCTCACAACCTAAACCCTTCAATTAAAAACTAAAACTTCTTAAGAAAAACAAACTGTCTCTGGACATCTCTTACCCATTTCTGATTTTAGCGGAACTTTCAGATGAATTCTCAGATAAATTTGGAACCAATTAACAATTTTTATCTGCTAATGACATCTGTTGGTAGCAATTGTCAACCTTATAAATGAATAAAAGCAAAAAGGGATAAACAGATTTGTACAATATGGAAAATGGAATATGCCATATAAGGCAAAACCTCAGATTGCTCCTTGAAACTGTAAAAAAACTGCCTTGGAGAGTACTTCTGCTCAACTACAGCACACAAATAATTGAACTCGAGGATCAAATGCAAATATTTCTGAAGTCATCTTCAGATTCAGCTGAGCTTTGGTCACCTTAATGTTGAATGAAATAAGGGAAACAGATGGTACAAAAAGAAGTGAAAACAATAGATTGAATGCAATGAGTGAAATTCTCGACTGAACTATAGTCAGTGGGTATACCACTGTGTTCTATGATATCCTGTGGAAAAAGTAACTAGCATTAATCCAATTTTAGCAGCAATTATTAAGATTTTCAGCAAAAATGGGAAAAATATGTGGAATTAAGGTTTTTTGAAAGCTGATTTGATTAATACATTTCAATTTTTTTAGCATAAAGCCCACTGCCTGACACCAAGTGGAACTGATCAAAATGGTTGAGTGCCTTGCATACAAATATTATTTTAATAAATTAATAGAACATTAATATGCAACCTTGTTATGACTGACCTGGAAGTGAACTGAATTTTAAATTAAAAACAAAAGCTGGAAATCAGACTTCCTTCTCCAGTTTCAGCATTACCTACAGGAGTAAATTACACTCATTAATGAATTGGTCTTTAGGGACCGGAACAGAGGATGATTACCTACAATATTTCATAAGACCACATGAGGGGAATTTTTAAAAATATAGGAACCTCTACAGAACTTAGTCTATTGGAAACAAGGGCACTTCAGGTAAAAGCAGAATGCAAAAGAATGAGATAGGCTCAACACATAAGCTAGACTATTGTCAGTGAATCAAGAGAATATTGTTCTGATTGTATTTTGGACATCAACATTTCAAGTTAAGAAAAGAGGAAAGAAGAGTTGTCTTAGAATATTGTGGAAGGGAAATACTTGTTAGAAAGGGTTAAGATGCCTACAGAATAAACACACAAGACAAATTAATATGACCCTTGTTTAAAGCCCCACACATTTGTAAAAATGTACATCAGCATAATGGGAAATATAGTTTTTATGTTACTTTGGAGATCTGTAATTCCCAGAAATGGCGTCTAAATAATGGTCTCCTACCCTTTCTTCATCATAATCAAAAACAATAGTGTTGAGTCAGTTGTCTGACAGATGCGTGAATTTTGAGTCTGTAACCTATAGCAATCATGGCTACTGAAGTGTATCAATGTCAAAATGCACCACTTTTATACACAAATAATGAAATATTGCTCTCTATCTCATTTACACACACACACACACACATATAGACACACCCCCTGAGATCCAAGATACTTTATGGAGAGTTTTACTTGATACACTATCTTAATTTGTAGTAATTTGCAAATCTTCTACCACAAAGTAAATTTCTCTGAGATGCCACAGCTTGGGAATCAAATATGAAAAAAAAAAATCTGTATATAAATAAGGATGAAAGTTAGCATTTGGCTTTTTAAGAAGAGGGTGATCTGCAAAGACCCGCACGTCTGTGTTTGTAAATGTCTAATTCATTTGCATACCTGTTTCAAAAATGTTCAGTTCACAGCTGTTAATAGAATTTCAGCTATCAAGGGCAAACATTTAAAAATACATTTTTCTTCTAAGATGTAAAATGATAATATATGCATTTGACAAATAATTTGGGCTCTGTATCAGACACTTCACAGATTGGAAGGGCAAGACTCAGGATGGAAGAAAACAAATCAAAGGTACCAAAAAAGAATCCAACCAAATTTAAGCTTAAGGCTTCTTCATAAACTTAAAGTTTGAAAACTAAAAGTAAGAGATAAAGCCTCTATCTGCTCATTACTACAACAAATAGTATCCCTAAAGGAGGGTGGGTTTTTTCCTCTCTATGGGAGAAAAATAGCTGTCTTTGGTCTTAATTGGGAATAAGAATATGTCGTTGTCGTGACGGTCAGGAAAATAGAAAGAAAGCAAAGGTAAAGGTAAAAAGAGAGTCAAGACAGGTGGAGAGGAGTCAAGCAATCTATTGTTACAGCCTGCTTCCTTTTATCCTCCCTGTATCTCAACGCATTAGAACCTAAATGGCACACGCAAGACAACACAGTTAGCAACGAGCATTTCATTGGATGACTCCTTCTCCGTTGCAGTTTCGATGAGCTGCCTTCTACGTGGCAGTCCAGCAGTTCCTTATCTAGTTTCTCAGCTCTTCTCTTTACTCTCCAGTCTCTTCAAGGGCATACGGGTATCTGCTTGATGTCAGAGTTAAACTCACATACGCTCCCTCGCGTTCCAATCTTTGGACCAGCTGCGGCTCCCCACATGAATAGGCAGCACCCAAGGCATTAAGCATTATCTTTAGAGCCTTGTTATGAAATGAGTTGGGTATTTTTCTGGTTGCATAGAAATAAGAAGGGAAGATTCAGGGTAACACTCCCTTGGTCATTCTATTCTGTTTGTCTATCAATGCTGACACACAGAGAACATAGCTGTAGGTCACTGTCCTCTTGTGTTATATGAAAAAAATATTGGAAAAATCATGCCAGATGATTTACTTAAAGGAGTCTAAATAATTATTTACAGAAAAATAACTCTTTATAGAGTTTTCCAAGCAAAGGTGCAGGCAACAGTATTATATAATACCCTATTTCTCCTGGTAAATCTAACAAGACTCATGGTTATTTTGAGTGAATGTCACTGTGGCAGGGCAAAAGAGACAGAAAAGGACAAAGTCAGTTGTCTTGATAACTTAGATTTGAGGTTTTTCCATTAATAGTAACTGTATAAAGTAACTTGTCTAACAGATTCAAACTCCTCCTGTTAACAGTACCTCCTTAAGTCTATGTGACATAGTTTTTTATTAGTCTTATCTCATAGCAATCAAGATCTTATATTCTGATATTGGTGATGACAAAATGACACCAGGTGTTTTCTATACATCATATCAATCTTTCTAGTGTGCAATTCAAATTTCTATTGCAACTCTATTATGTTATTTTAGGACACCAACTAGAGTTTTAGGTAGTTTGGGGTCCTCATTCCCTTTTGTCATTGCACTCAGAACTACTTGACTAGGTATATATCCTCTAAATATATGCATCTAAACGAGAAACTTGGTCACTTTTTGGAGACAAAGGTCCCCAAAGGAATCAAATGTCTTAAACATCTGCAAACAGTAAGATAAGTAATCACCTAAAGCATTAACTCAGCAAAATCCAGATTACTGTATGAAAGGTAAAAGCAAGAGGAGACCAAGATTACCAACACTTGGACCACTGATGCAAGAAACCCACAACTCAAAACTTCCTTTTACTGAGCATGCGTGCTATTTTATAGGAAGCTGAGCTTATGCAAATAAAGGAGTGGATGATGAGCATAAAAGGATGAGGTTTTACACCAACCACCCCCATCAGCAGGTCAGATGCCACTGGCTCCAGGGCTGCTGTTTGCTCTCATTCCCCTTTCCCTCAAAGCAAAGCCTACCTTGGTTCTCCATAAAGCTGCATAGTTCAAATCAGTTTAATTGTAGGGATGCCAACGTTAGTAATACATTTGTTCTCTATGTTCCCATTAAATTTAATCTTTGTGTGCAGACCTTAAATGTTGTCTCAATTCAATTTCAGCAAAGAGCATCAGCACATCTGAGTCACCTGTCTGTCTTTTTTTGGACCTGTTACGAATAGATTTTTTTATTATTACTTTTTAGGCTTTTTCATTTAATGTAATCTGTCCTGGTGCTCATCTCCTCTTTTATGACTGAAATGTTCCATGAATTTGTTGACTGGCTGATCAATTTGTATGACAGAGTACAAATTTCTGCCACTTCTCAATATTTCAAGTAGTCACTTGGGCTATTTGTATAATTTCATGGTCTTTGATATGTTTGGAAGATGTAGGAATATGATGGAGAGTCTTGTCTTTCACAGAGAAAATAAAATGGTAAGGAAGAATGGCATCTATTTGCAGATAGATGTGTTTTCCTGCCTTTTCTCAGCAGTCAAGTGTTTCTCCCAAGGAACTTAGAAAAAGCCCAGTTCAAGTTTTCTGAAAGTGCATGAATCATAACTTTGAAAAAAGTCACCTCTCATCTCCCACGACTTTCCTTTGTTTCCGTTGGTCACCACAGCCAGATGCTCTCACTGCACCTGGAATGGGGCAGTGCTCTCAGTGGCTCCTCAGTGGGCAGTGTAGTGAAGATGAAGATCCTCCTAGGATTGACAGAAACTCACTGTCTAGGTAGCAAAGCAGACAGTGGGGAAGTTGACTATAGCATCACTCTTCTGTTCAAGTGTGTATACTGTAGTATCAGCAACAGCAAGATGGGAAGCAAGATTGCATCATCTCATTCCTCATGCAGGGAGCAAAAGTGCACTTTACACTAAATCTGGGCTTTCTTCCCAGGTCCTCAGTTCAAACACACCTGAGAATGGGTTTTCCTTTCCCTTGAAACATTTCAAGTATATTGTGCCTGAATACTGCTTAGCCCTGAAGAAAAATCAAGTCTGAATATGAAGTGAAATGGCAGTTTATGGCTCTAAAAAACCAGTTTGCTCTCTAGGCTAATAATAATAATAATAATAATAATAATAATAATAATAATAATAATAATAATGTTACACAAATCTAAAGTACAACACTCCAAGAGACAGACACAAGAACAAGATGGGGGCAGTGGTGTAGAGAAATACATTATGTCAAAATGGCTGTTAGATATATTGTCAAGATGATTAAGGGAGTGGAACAACTTCCTTATGAGGACAAGCTGAGAGAGCTGGGTCTCTTCAGCTTAGAGAAGAGGAGACTAAGGGGGAACCTCATTAATGATTATAAATATGCAAAAAGGAGTGTCAGGAGGATGGATCCAAGTTTTTCTCAGTGTTGGTTAGTGATAGAACAAGGGGAAATGGTTCCAAACTGGAACATAGAAAATTCCATCTTAATATAAGGAGAAACTTTTTCACTGTGAGAGTGACAGATCACTGGAACAGGCTGTCCAGAGAAGTTGTGGAGTCTCCTCTGCAGACATTCAAGACACATTCCTGTGTGATCTAGTCTAGATGATTCTGCTTGGGCAGGGGGGTTGAACTAGATGATCCTTTGAGATCCCTTCCAACTCCTAATATTCTGTGATTCCGTGATTCTGTGATATTACCAGTGACTTAAAAATATGAACATATACAGAGTCTGCTACAAAACCACAGTTAAACAAGACCTTAGTTTTGTCTTGCTTGAGTTTTTTCCTTAAACATTAGGTGATGATAGGGAGAAATGTTATGTTTTAAATATTATTTAATTTTATCTGAAGGCATTTATTTTCATTTCTGAACAGAAACAAAAAGGGTAATGTTTTTGTGTGAAAATTCTCATATAATTCTAAGGAAAAAAAATTTGGCATTTTTTCATTTACTAAACCTTATCACTATTTTAAAACTGGAAAAAAGACCCTGAAAAGAGAACTTACAGATGGGCTATCACAAAACATGCTTTGCTACAAGTGCTACATGCTATTACATATAGCCATTTTGAAATAAAACCAAAGAATTATTTTCAATCTAAAAAATCTATAAACTAGATTCTTTCAACACCTTGTGACAGTCCTCTGTCATAGACAAACTTCAGCTTAACAGGATGTTCTTCATTCTTTTTTTTTTTTTTAAAGCATGAGGGATCTTACACATTGCCAAATACATGGAGTGATATAACGATCCACTGCCAAGATCATGATGACCCAAGTGGCTTGGTCTCCATGGTTATTTGGTTCTTAATGTTATTAGAGTTGGCCATTAATCACTGGTGATCACAAACTGTGGTGCTATGGTCACCAGCAGAGACCATGGACTAGAACAATAATAAACAACTATTTGTTTGATAAACATGTGCCACAGAGTCTCATTACTGAACCCCTGGAACTACATGCACAGTAAAAGCTTTGAAATGTGTTTACTATGCTCTTCCACTTCCAGGAAATAGTAACAAGAATTCATATTTTCAATATTAACTTTACATTATTTCTACATAAACATCAGAAAAACCTCATTGAAATCATGCTTCTGCTAAAAAGACCTGTGTTACATAAGAGTTTTCCTCCATTAATTTATATAATTGTGTTACAAGCCCATAATCTCAAGACAAGAACTTGTTTAGGCACAACCTGCATGTAATCTTCTTATTTATAGATTACACTTACCTGATAAAAAATATGCGATATTGAGGCTCATTTCTTAACTGTTAGAGGTAAATATTTCTAAAGTAATAGCTGAGCTGAAGAAATAAAATAGCCTTCAGGTTCCATAAAGGAAAATTCTACATATAACAGGCAGTTTTCTAGAAACTCAAATTTAATTTACCTAGTACAAAACTGAATTGACCAGAATGATATGAACCATTAGATACATTTTCACTGTTTATAAAATGCATTTTAGCCAACAATAAACTGCTGATGGCAGGATGCAACATAAGATTTTCAGACCTACATTTTTACCTTTTATCTCAGCACACGCACATTTTTATCAGCTATAGATACAGGAAAATATGTAGCCTTTCAAGTGTATCTTTAGGCTAAACTTAGCCCTCATACAGTACATTATAATAAAACTTATGTGACTATTACTTTATGGCCTTCCCATGGCAGTGACAGTGGTGGTGTCTTTAAAAAAACCCTAAACTTGAGTGTTTCATTGGAAGTTCCTTGGGGAAAGTGATGTGGTAATCAACATCTAGCAATAGTGACTTTCCTGTTGGGGCCTGCAAAGAAAACAAATTAAGATCTTGGAATGGCAGAATTAGTGTTAGTTTTGGACCATGAAAAAATAATAATGTTGTAGTTCGTGTCAGGCAGGAGACTGGATATCAGTTGTGGTAAGGGAGGCAAATATCTTACAGGTTGAACTTTTTTGTGGTGATAGCAGGGGAAACCTTCTGACGCATGTGGAAAGCTTCTGTAAAATTTGGATGACTTCATATAAAGCTAAGTCTACACTTGAAGAGAAGAGCATACCTAAATGAGATCAGTAAGCAAATCATATAGCAGAATGTATTACACTGGACTGTCTTGTCGGGTATTTCTGTTTGCTGCAACCTTTTTTCAGCCATAGAAATTTCTGTGACTTCAGGGAAGAATCAGTTGGACTTACTGGACACAATCTCAGAGAATCAGAGGCTAATTGCCATAATTATAAATGGAAAGACAGGTAGGGACATTTACAGTTTGAGGCCAGTCAGAACTGATAGATAAAAATATATAACACTTCTCCTGGGAGAAGATGAGTGTAGACAGGGGATTTTTGATCTTATAGTGTTGTGAAGTGCTGGAAGAAATTGATAAGGTTTTAGACAAAGTGAGGAGATTATATTACTGTTCAAGTGTTGTTTCTAATTACTTGGAATTGGATCTTGAATATTCGCACCATAATCCTGTTAATTTTATTTTTTTTTAATAAGTTGAGCATGCTTCTTAAGGAGATTCTGTTCTGGAGGTGTTTCTTTGCATTTTATACTAAATATCTTGGTTATGTCTGATCTCCTCCAGAAGCTCTGGAGGACTTTGCCAAAACAGCAGGTTTTTCTTTTCAGACAGCTTGCCTATATAGTGCCTTTTGGTCACCAAAACTGTCCTGATTTCATTAAACGGCTTTTATTTCTCACTTTTAGTTTCTTTTAGGATATACATAGTGTGTTTCTGACAGAACATCAAACACTCAATACAGGTCTATTGAATACAAGATGCTCTATAAGATTAAAAGATGTAGACAGGAACATGGATACTACAAATCTCTTCTTGATTGGTAAAATTAGACTAAAAATCCACACTACCTCTGTTTCCTCTTCCCTTCCCTTCCCTTCCCTTCCCTTCCCTTCCCTTCCCTTCCTTTCTTCCATTTTTAAAGTGATATTCCTCTTTTTCAACGTGGACCAAAGTCAAACAATCTTATATCTGAATTGCATTGGAATATAAATATTTAACAGAGAAATTTTTGTCACTCTGCATCAAATGATCTGTCATAATTCCTTACTTTAATTTTCTGGTTTATAAGTTTTTGGGGTTTTAGGGTTTTGGTTTTGGTTTTTTTTGTTTGTTTTTTAAGTGAAATGCTCTGATTTGGTGAAAACATTCTGAGAACAGTTAGTAAAGATGGTGTAGTAGGTTATGCAGGAGAAGAAGCAAAGAGACACTTGCAGAAAAGACCTGGGAAACTGAATTTGAGCAGAAAATCTGAAAGACTGTAGAGAGAAGCAGAGAACAGAGGCAGTCAAGCCTCAGGGGAGACTGAAGACCTAGAGGGGTTTGTGGAGAATTTGCTGTGAACCAGAAAGCCATTGAGCTGAATGAAAACAAGCATGAAAATGAAAATTTGGCTTGCAGAGGGACAGTGGGAGACAGTTGGATCGGAGCACACTTCAAGGCCTTGTTTCTCTCTTGTATTTAATAGATATTTTAACTATGCCTGTCTAAATAGTTTAGAGTTTAACATATTATATTAATAAAATCTGGATTTTTGAATATAAAAAACTTCGTTTTTTTTTCCTTTGTTTTGGGGGGTTTTTTGTTTGGTTTTTTGTTTGTTTAGTTTTTAATCTTTTTTAAAAAAATTCATAAGGATAGGACTTTAATCCTTAAGATCTCTCTTAAAGCATTGGTAGGCTTGGAGTTTCTTTATAGAAAATAAGTGTGAAGTGTGATCGGTGATATGCTATGAAAATAAAATCTGACAGATAGATAGATAGATAGAGCAAGCTTCCTACCACTAGAACTGTCTTTAGATTCAAAATGTGTGGATTTCAGTGAGAATTTTACTATGTTTCCATGATAGTGTCAAAAAAACTTTCCCTGCTTTCATTAGTTGGGGCTTTCTCTTCCAGTTTTTTCAATATCTCTGCTGTCTAACCTGCAAAATTATTTACCAATCTAAGCCAGTTTTCTAGTCTTTAAAAATCAGGCTATGACCTTAAAGTATTTTTATGTTAAATGCTTTCTCTTTTTTTTAGAATTTAGATATATTACCAAGATATTCTGGTCATCTCAGTGCAGGCTTCCATCTTCTAGAAAACTTGTCACACTCTGGTTTTATTCTTCAGAATACTGCCAGCATTATGGGTTTAACTGACTGTCTGTTCAGGTATCCAGAGAGCAGCCTACTCTACACAAAAAAGTTAGCAGTTTATGGAGTAGAGGAAACAACAAAATTTTTACAGTATCTTTGAATCAAAACTCCTCACTCCACCATTGTTCCCTCCCAAATGTAATAATATAATAACAAAAGCTTTGCCTCTGGTATGAATTAATTAATTCTAACCTCACTTCAAGTAGGTGGGTATGTAAGGTAGGAGACCTCCTGAAAACTAAACCTTTATAATCTACAGGCATTTGCTCTTCTGCATTGGATCATTTTCCCTTAACAAAGAAAACTGAAAAGATTATTCTTGTCCTCAAGCTGCAGCAATTTTGCGTTGCGTAGCTCTATGTGACTGGAGGAGGAAAAGAACCACACCTGCTTTTCAATCCAGCCTGAGGGCTCAGAACCCAACTTTAATATTTATTTATTTGTACTTCTTGATATGTAGAGATTTACAACTATAGTATCAGACCAAATTTACCAAATTTCAGTTTTGTTCTGGTGGCATTCTGCAATTCAAGAGGCAGGAACACTGATGTCTGGTGGTCTTAAATTACTGTTTTAGTGGGTGGAATTTGGCATGGTCATGCACCCTGGGCACTAGACTTTGGATTCATTGTAATAGGAAATTGCCTTAGTGTAATGCAATTGAAAGAAAGTCTCCCCATCTCTGCACTAAACTCTGAGGAAGCAGTGGTTGTTAGAGAAAAGCACTTGTCCTTTGACTGGAACATGCTATCTGTAATTCTGAAGTTCTGTGCAGTGGATTTGGCAAAGCACACAGTGACCGAACAAGGCCATTAGCAAAAATTTGCCTCAGTAAGCAATATTCTTTATTCCTTTTATATATGAGGTTTGTGTATGATTTATTTATCCCTGACCTTCATGTGCTGCTCGTCTTCTTAAAACATAAGCTGGCTTAACCAGGCTTTATGTATTTCTAAATGCATATCCAGCAATGAATATATTACATTTCAAGGACTTCACAAATACTAGATGTTAACTTTCATTTCTGCTAAATACTATATTTTTTCTTGCTGATGATATCAGTCTCAAAACCCTAATGTAAATTGGATGAAGGTTTTTTAATTTATTTTTTTTTGGGGGGGGTTGAAAAGACTGAACAGGAGAATGCCATTTGTCAAAGTGATATATTTTTACTTCAGTATATGTGCGTGCACAGGTCCAATTTTGCTTCAAAATCTTATAGAAAATAAAAAATAATATCACTGATCTTCATGTAAGATTGCTTTTTCTCTTCTAACAGGCAACTCTAAACTAGTATGGAGTTGATACTGTTGCAGACTTTTACTGGAAGTTCATTGAAAACCTGCAGAAAAGCTTTTGGTTTTGGTTGCTGGCAGACCAGATGTTTTCCATTTCTCTTTTAGCTAATCTGATAACCATCTTTCACATGTTATGTCAAAAGCACCCTTCAAAAGCAATGCTTCTGTCACTTACTACTGTTCATTTCTGCATTCAGAAGGCTGGATAAATGTTACAGGATATAATGGATGTGTCATTTATTAGCATTTAATGGGAAAGATGTGTGTATATCCTGTACAGTTTACAGTCAAATACCTTAGGAGAAAAGTAAAGTATTGCTAACAAAAGAAAAAGACCTAATTTGTATCAAATTCATAATATAGTACATCAGATTTATTTCTACGAAAATAATACCTGTGTCATCTACCGAACTGAATTTGTCAGCTGGTGAACTAAGTTAGGTATATCATCCAGAGCATCACATACATCGTTCTTAGTATCAAATAAATCACCTACTGAATTGAATATATCTCTGACTTAAGAAGACCCATAATAAACTGATTTTATTTCCATTCACATGTTTGCTGTTTGTTAAAGATGTACATCCCTGATAAATTAAACGCTTGATATGCATCTGACATAACATTTGCTGAAATATCCATGCTAAGAGCAGGACCAATTGTAGGAGAAGCTGAATTGCATACATCAACTTATTACAGCAATCACATCTGACACATTCACTTTCTAGGAGATACCAATCATGTGAATGGGGTGAAACCACTGTCAGGAAAAGTTTAGGTCAGCAACAGAGCTACAGTAAAAAACCATTAGTTATGCCTGACAAGGTGGTTTCACACATACAGTTTGGTATGGGGTTTGGACATGAGCTGAGGAAGATTCATCACCACGAGAAATGAAGACAACAGGAAATAGTCAAATGTTTTTCATTTGTTAACATATTGCTTGATTTTGATTAATCTTATAAACGACTCTTCTAGTTCTGTTGAGCATGTATCCATCTTAAATTTTGCTACTTCTTCTATGATTGTTGACTCTTTGCAACAGTTCATAAGATGATCAAGCTATGGGAATAGATGTAAATATAGCATCCAGCCTCTGCAGCTATGAGCCGGGCAAGGGAATGTTTCCAACCTTGTTACTTCGGTTGACTATCTGCATTTTAAGTGATCTGGCAGAGTGACATGAATTTCAAATCACTGTGTTATATTTAAAAGAAAACTTGCAGTACAAGAGGGGAAAAAAATGCTGCTCTCTGAAACAAGTTATTCCCTAGGAAAAAACTAAAGAAGAGATTAATTATGTCTTTCCCTGTGGGTGAGCTGTGCCCATAGTAGAAATATTGTTGAAAAACAAGTTCTAGTGGAGATACACAAGCAGGGAGGGATAGTAGCTCTCTAGATGGATGTGATCTGGATGCCAGGAGGGTTATGAATAAAAACTGTTATAAGTGAAAAGAAAAGCAGAGGTGATTGTTGGTAGGAAGTGATATGCATTGGGTAGCTTGTAAAGATGTCAGCAATGTTCTGTGTTTCTGTAGAAAATTTTTAAGAAACAATATAAATTAATATTTTCCTTTTAAAAACAACAAACCTGACCATTATTGCTGCCTAGCACAGGACACACAGTACACGAGTTGCATGTGATATATATACTTTATAAAGACATTCTGACTTCCAACCCTAGGTGTACAGCATTTACTGCAAATCTTGAAGATTATTGTCCTGTGTTATTCACCTATAAGAGCGGCAGGTTGGAAGACAGGTAACTCAGCTGTGCATGAAGTACACCATCTCCCTCATCCCTGCTTTTTTGCTGTTTACCTTCCTCAGTTCTACAGAAGCCTACAGAAACTGATTAGCATGTTGCAGCACTGCACACATGTGCCTGCAACTCCTGGGTGTTTCATGGAGGTACCTCAATATATGGACAGTTTAGGTCCTTTTGGAGTGTTGTTAATGATATGTTTTTCACGAGCAATATAGCCTTTTCCCACCTATACTTTATTTATTTATATTAGATAAAAGACAAAGAAAAAAATTGCACTGTTATAAAATCTTTTTCATTCACCTTTATGTCAAACTCTTTTATCATCTATCCTTTGATCTGCAGACTTTAAGATATATTTTATTCCCTATGCCAATGTAACTATGCAGTACTTTATAGCAACATCTTGATGAGGTGTCAAACTTTTATTGAAAGAAAAGAATATTCTTTTATTTTTTCTAAATTTTTTATGCAAAATAAATACCTTTTAAGAAGCTTTCAGTATAAACTTTGTTTTATACTCCTAAAAAAAAAAAAAACAAACAACAATTGGCACTGCTATTTCATTATTATTTTTCTCAATCAAAAAAGCTACTTATAGAAGTATATAAAGAGTTCTGAATCTTTAGCAGAGATAGTTGAAGATTTTCTAATATTTATCATGATTCTATTGCTAAAAATTGAGGTTTATATGGCCAATGGTATCCTGGGCTCCATCAGAAGAGGGGTGTCTGGCAGGGACAGCAAAGTGATTGTCCCTCTCTACTCTCTGAGGGAGATGGGCTTGTTCAGCCCGCAGAAGAGAAAGCTGTGAGGGGATCTCTTTGCAGCCTTCTAGTACTTAAAGGGAGTGTAGAGACAGAAGGGGAATTGGATTTTTCCAAGGGTAGAGAGTGGCAGGACAAGGGAGAATGGATTTAAGCTAGAGGAGGGAAGGGTTAGATTGGATATCCGGGCGAAGATCTTCACAGAAAGAGTGGTGAGGTGCTGGAATGGGCTGCCCAGGGTGGTTGGTGGATGCCCCAATCCTGGAGGTGTTCAAGTACAGGTTGGATGGAGCCCTGGGCAACCTTGTCTAGATTTGGGCCTGGAGGCTGGTGGTCCTGCCCATGGCAGAGGAGTTGGAACTCAGTGATCCTTGGTGTCTCTTCCAACCCAGACATTTCTGTGATTCTGTGATATGTCAAAATGCAGACTATTCTTATTATGTTTTGTTACATTCTTCTGTATTTGTAATTTCTTTGTTAAGGGATAGTTACTTCTGCTGAAATAATTGATGCTTTAAAATGGTGCTAACAGAATTTTGTACTGCTTTTTAACAGAGACCCTGAAAGCTCTAACTGCTGTCCCAGGTTCATCAGGGATTTTCTTCTGTTCTTGCAAAATCTCACATAATCTAGATTGTCAAACTCTAATTCTTCTGACATTGTAAATAGCTTGCGACCAGTGGGATTATTTACAAACAAACAGCTATAATTTAGCTATCTGTAATGTTTGTGATGCATGTGGCAGTCTACAAGCTTCTTCTATCGTTTTTCAACATTAACACAAATTAGGAAGAAGTAAGGAAGGCTTATACAGTTATAAGAATTTGCCAGCTCTGAGTCTGGATCTGACATTGCACTTTTTAGGTCAATTCCTGGATAGCAATGTCTTTTACAGGTATTCATTCAGGGCCAAAACCCATTTCTAACTTCAAGTACAGAAGACTTGATCATATATCTGATCCAGCACTAGATGATACTTTGCATCGCCCCACCAGAACACTGATATTACGTGTGGGAACAATTAGATTCCATTTGAAATGAATCTCTTTTCTCACTACTCTGATACCTGCCTATATTTTTCATGAGATACACAGAAGTTTTCCTTACAGTATGACTCTCCTACATAAGATATCTCTGCAAAGAGAATAGGAGAATCTAGACTGATCCAAATCTTTCTCCAATTTCTACAAACGCAGGTCTGGCTAAACATCATACAGAAGTGGGAGAAGATTGAAGGGAGAATAAGCAAAATTTCTGTCAATAATATATGAATATGCAGAATAATCTACATTTCTATGAATATCATGTGGGTATATGCCAGTTACTGCACTTATATCCACAGAGATTTGTCGCGGTGAGCCAGAATC
>VXBZ01000506.1:5330-25691 GCA_013399135.1 Heliornis fulica
AAATTTATTTTTATTATATATAGATATGTATTCCCCTTTTCCCTCCCCTATGCTCAGGCTTCTGGCCCTGTGCACAAAAGCACTAGGGCTGGGCATGGGGCAGGTGAGATGCCCGTCCTGCCCGGCACCCGGCTGCAGAGAAACGCCTCGTGCCATTTAGATAGGACGCACTGGCACGTGACTCTCCTCGCGCACCTCATGGCATCGTTCTCTCACTGCATATGTAGTGAGAGAACGATGCCATGAGAAAGGTGAAAACCTTTACATAGGACGTAAAGGTTTTCACCTTTTAAAGGTTTTATGTAGGACGCTGTTCCAAACCCTCCTCTGGGCACAGCCCTGACCTTGCACAGTTCAGTCCTGAGCCTGGAGATGGGCGGAGGAGTGCTCTTCGTTGCAATGCCAGAACCACCATTGAAGCAACCTTACCTGCTTCTTCTGCCAGAGTCTTGTTCAGAATTGAAAACAACCAAAAAATACCGGCTAAAGACCAACAGACAGTAACGAGGCATTGCAGCACGGCTGCACATCCCCTACAGCCATGGTCATACAACCAGGGTGAACCAGCATCTCTGTGTGTCGCCCGGGGCTCTGCTGGGTCTCTGGTCCCCTCATGCAACTCTGAGTTCAATGCTCAACCGCCTCATCATTTAAGGTGGGGTAAATATTGCAGATTGGCAATTTGGATGTTGAATAATCTCTGCCCAGCCACAATCACTGGGGCACTGTGCCCAAACTTCTTTGCAGGCTAGCATTGGGCTCAAGCACCTTTGAGTTCACATCCAAGAGAAACATTCGTTTTGAAAATCTTTATTCTTCAGGACTCCGTCAGCCATTTTCACCAGTTCCATGGGGACATGAAACAGCAGCACCTGCCCAAGGAGTGCCAGGCAAAGGGAGCCATGAGTGGAATCGCGAAGAGGGCAGGAAGGACTGCCAGGTTTGACCTGTGGATCAACTCCTGCGACCTGTTACCTTCCCCTGCCAGGGAAGAGAAAGGGCAGGAGGTCGGCTGTGGTGTGTGTACCGGTGCCCAGACTCCACTCCTATGTGGACTGGCAAGGCTGGGCTTGGCCGGGACACAAGGACTTGCAGTGCCAGAGCTTCTCCGCCTGTGAAGCAGCCCTCTGAAGCTTTTGTCACTTGCTTCAGTTTTGGTGGGAGCTCAGGGAGCAGTTCCCATGTTCACCTGTGTCAAGACAGAGGCCTGACATCAACAGTGCTGGTGGCTCTGGGATAATTCTTCATATACTTAATCTGTAGCCTGTGCCCATGTGTGGGCAGAATCTGGACCCCATTACATAGATTTAATTCCAAAAGTATTTTTTAAATCCTCTTTAAGTTTTAAATCCTTTTAATTACTTGGTGGTTTATTTTTCTGTTAACAGAGTTTTCACTAGAGAGGACAGTAGTCAGCTTTAGGTGAATCAGTTTCACATTTATTTCTCTGCGGCTCTTTCTCTAGTTCTAATAACTCAAAACTTCTGCTCTGGCCCACACTCCAGGAACCCTCCCAACTCACTTTTGTGTTGTTTTTTTTTTTTTTCTTTCTACGACCATGAGAGCAGAACAGGTCTGCAGCGATGTCTCTGAGAAATCCAGCCATTAACAGTAACTCTGTTGGATTTTATTTACCACATTTAACTTATTTATTCCTTGAGCCTTGTCACCAAGCCGACACTCCTGGAAATGATTTGGAAAAATGGAGCTGGGCATGCAGCTAGGCAGTACAACTCCTCCGCAGCCCACCCTCCCTCTTGGAGATCGTGTGCCTCCCCTCCTTCAGGATTGGTGTTGGCAGCTGGGGCTGGGCAGAGAGAGGCCTGAGTGCCCTTTGCTAGCATGTCATCTCTTCCAGGTCACCAACCTTGCGCCTACATCACAGCTCGCTCTCTTTATTGTTGCTAAGTTTGGTTTTGCTCCTAAGCACTCAGGGGCATGAGATCCCATCAGAGCTGGCAGTTGGCAGGCTGAGGGCTCTGGTGCCATCAGTACTGACTCTGTCCTGTTTGCCAGATTTTTGTCCCATCATGTTGCCATCTTGAGTCCTTATAATCCTCCAGAGGTCTTTTCCAGGGTTTTATATTTACCTGGGAGCCCTCCCGACCCTCCCATTTCTTACCTCCACTCCCTTGCCATGCATGTCCCCTCCTGAGGACCACAGCTTCTCCACACCCCCACAAGCTCTTCCTACCCTTGCTGACTGCACCAATGTTCCTGCAAGGAGGTGGTGGGTTCCCTTGCACCATGTGGCTTTGAATCTAGACCCATACCTTTCTAGAAGATACATTTTCACCTAATGTAAATTGTTTGAGTAAGTACAAGAGCAACTGGGTGAAGCTCTGCATCCCACAGCCCTGTGATTGCTCTTCCAGGAGATTGGGTGACAAATGGATATACGTTCTTCTAACCCTAGAAAAATCACGGATAGCATCTCACATGGTTTTCTTTTCTCTCCTTAGAATTATTAATGCATTAAGGTGCGGTGGTCTATCTAAAAAAAAATTAAAACCATGATCGTAGGCTTATTTAACATTATACCTTCTGTTTTCTTTTGTATGTGCTGACTAGAAGCGAGCAAAGGCTTCATAACAAATAATTTATTTGTCAAACGTATTCTCTTCTTCTGCTCGTGGAATATCCATGAGCAAGAGCATCGCTTTCTCAAATGCATCTATTAGCTAAAATGTTCCTTTAAATGAATGACTGAAAGGTTTGACTGCTAATGGTTTCTGTTGTTTGGCAGGAGTTGGTCAAATAACCCTCCCTGCCCACNGCCTGTTGCGCCAGCAACACACTGGTTGTGCAAATAGGTATGTGCGTGCACGTGTGTGCGTGAATGTCACAGCTGCCTTTCCTCCGCTCATCTGGGGGCAACCCTCGGCGCAGGTTTTCTGTAAGGATCCGTGCGGCTGAAATGGGCACGCTCAACTAACTGCAGAGGGGGTGTGAACGTAGCTGAAGCAAAGCCATTAAAAATTCAAATGAGCGTTCGATGAGCAAAGGACATTTTTCACCCTCTTTGAGTAGCTCCGGCGTGACCTTCATGTGGTGCTGTGTTCTATTTCAGTGATGCAGCTGCGCAGGGACAGAGTGGGAATCAAAACGGTCCGGAGAAGGGCACGAGTTGGAGATGGTCTGGCGTTTCCTTGCCTGGGAGATGTTATCCATGAGACCAGGGTTGTTTAATCCAGAAGCGTGGCTGAAGTGAGACAGAGTAACGGGAAGAGATGGCAAACTGTCTGTGAAGCTGTTGAACCATTCCCCTCAGCCAGTCTGGCCTTAAAAGCCATACTTATAATTACTGTTTTCTACATCTGTGGACATCACCACCTCCAGCTGCCACTCAGGGAGCGCCTCTACCTTGTATAGATTTAAAGAAAATATAAATTGTTTGGTTAGGAAAAATCTGGATTTCGCAGAAGGGAATGGGCGTTTTTCCTGGAGGATCCTGATGCTCACAAACACATGGAGAAAATTCTTCGATGGCCTTATGTCAGGAGCCTCTGGCAGTGCTTCCCATCGCCTTTCTGGCACCTTTAGATGGAGCAGCTCTGCTATAAATCATATCTGGTCAAAGGGTCTATTCTGGTACAGCATCCATCATCAATCTGTTTAGTATTCTGCATCTCTTTTAATACAAGATTCGAAGTGCTCCGCGGTGCTCTGTAGGAAGAGGGATGTTTTATGAAAATAAAGTGTGCTGTGCAGGTGCTGAGGTGTGATGAGTGAATTTGCTGTCTCTCAAGGGTAACACCTCAGAGGGAGACACCAAGTAGAAATCTCCTCAACCTCACTGGGGACAGTCACTTGGTAGCGCAGCTAATAGCATCAAATCACGTGGAAGTGAATGTAGATGGAAGAGTTTCTTCCAAGGTGCCCAAATCAGGCAGAGTTCTAAATTAGACTTGTAGAGCAGATTGAAATGGGAAGACAAAAATGAGGAAAATCTGATGTTCTGAAATAATTAAGAACGGAGATGTTTTTGTGTTGCAACCCAGGTGATTGCAGCACGAATAGGTAAAGACTGTGGCTGGACTTTCTGGTGAGCGGGGGGCTACTTGGGAAGCCTATTTGCTTCCTTCAGCAGAGGATGTTTGCTTCTTTCAGCATTTTGTATTGAGAGCCAGCAGTGTGTCTAGGTGGCCAAGAAGGCCAATGGCATCCTGGCTTGTCTCACAAACATCATGGCCAGCAGGTCTAGGGAGGTGATTGTGTCCCTGTGCTTGGCACTGGTGAAGGCCAGACCTTGAGTTCTGTGTCCAGTTCTGGGCCCCTCACTACAAGAAGGACATCAAGGTCCTGGAACATGTTCAGAGGAGGGCAACCAGACTGGTGAAGGGTCTGGAGGACAAATCTTACGAGGAGCAGCTGAGGGAGCTGGGGATGTGTAGTCTGAAGAAGAGGAGGCTGAGGTGAGACCTTATCACTGCCTACAATTACCTGAAAGGGTATTGTAGAGAGGTGGGTGATGGTCTCTTCAGACAAGTGACAGGTTATAGGACAAAGGGAAATGGCAGGAGTGAGGGCAGGTTCAGATTAGATGTCAGGAAGAAATTCTTCACTGAAAGAGCTCTTGGGATGTGGAACAGGCTGCCCAGGGAGGTGGTCAAGTCCCCATCCCTGGGTGTATTTAACAGATGGGTAGATGAGGTGCTCAGGTATATGGTTTAGGAGAGGACAGGTATGGTTGGACTTGATGATTTTAATGGTCTTTTTCAACCTTGTGATTCTGTGAGATGCCCAGGAAAGGTGACCTTATGGAGTCATACGTGAAGATTATCTTTCAGGGAAGCGAGGCCAAGAGGATTCAGTGGAAACAGGGTTCTGATTTGGCAAAGAAGAGCAAGTCTGGTTTGTATTTGTATTCTGATTATAAACAAATAAATGAACAGTCCATGTTCAGTCAGTATAAGCTTTGTGTCTAACCGAAAAGGTACGCCGAACTCAGTGTGCTTTGGGCTCTGGGATACCTTTAAGGATGTCTAAATGATGCAGGACACCAAGTCTTGTTTTCAACACTTTTTAGGAGTCCAAGTCCACCAGAATAGGGTTTGGTGGCTGTGCCACAGGTTGAACACATGGTTATATCTTTGGTGTGTGTTTATTTTGAAAGTATTTCAAAATATACTGGGGTTGGTTCAGAAACTGCTGGTCCAGGAACATGGCTCTGGACACTTCTCCTTGTCTATCAGTTCTCTCCGGGGTGTCCTTGGAAGAAAACCGTATTGGACACCTTTTGAAATATCAGTATCTTTATAACAGAGCTGAGATACGGTAAATATCACAGCAAAATAGCATCAGTACTTATGACAAAAGAGTGATCTCTAAGTTTCTTTGTAGATTTAAATGTTCCCATGTGTATCATATGCTCTGAAATGTATTTCCCCCATCTGCTGTTCCAGACCAACAAGTGCACATGGTCTTTGTGCAACACTCCCCCGTGGCAGTTTCACTGTTGGAGACCCTCGGTGGCACCACAAGGCCTTTATTCACCCACAGTGTTCCAAAAAACCCCTTGAGCTCCTGCTGGGGAAGGACCCCGGGCTTTGCCTTGTACCACTGACCAGGACCAAGCCAGAAATCATCAGCCTTGAGCTGCACAGGCAAAAACAAAAATCACAGTGGTTCCTACAGCCCTCTGCAAAGTGGTTGGATGGAAAGGACATTGGAAAAAAACTAGTCTCATGTTAGTACTTGGCAACCTTGCCCAATGCTCTCTGCCTATTCAAGAGATCATCTAGATGTCTAAAATTAAAAACTGCTCCGGTTTGCTCTGGCGTGTCAAGTAATCTGGTTGCATGTAGACATGGAGACCTCAGACAACAATGGTGCAAGATAAAATTGACCCCTGAGGAGTCATCCAAGGTTCAGGAAGAGCGAACCTCCCCGAAGAGCCAGCTGGCCCGCAGAGTATCAGAACACGTGGGCTGACGACGGATCTCCAAAAGCAGTGTTTCTGCTCAAAGGTGGTGTAGCGCACCCGAAGGGTGCAGAACGCGCCAGAGACAACATCGCTCATCACTGTCACTGTTGCATATCAGCACAACCCCGTGTCACAGCCCGGAGGGAGCTCCAGGGTGGCATTCAGTTTAAGCTTCACATCTATTGGCTTTCTGCTCAGCCCCTTGTGAGCATCATTTGCTTCAGATACCAGAGCTACTAATGATTTTTTTCTCCCCTCCCCCTTGCTCGCACTTTAATTGCGGGGTATATGCAATACCCTTAGGAACAGCTATTGCCACCTGTATTATTATTTATGCTGTGAAAACGAAGTTCGTGGCAATATATTTATTAACACTGTGCCCTGGAATCACATGAGTTAACAGCTTAATCCTGTGATTGTAAACACTTTCCCTGACATGTTCAAGCACCACCCATGTTTTTTTACTGCGCATCGGGAAACTGGGAGCAAAAGCAGGTTATAATTTCTCTGGAAAATCTATTCTTAAAAGTATAAAATAAAAAGAATCACGTAACCAAGAAGCGATTTATCCATCTGCCTTACAGAGCGTAACGCCTTTCACAAAAGAAAGAGTTAAACAAAACATTTATGCAGTATAAACTTTGCTCCTTAGCATTAAAATGCACTTTATTCACACTGTAGATTTCTCTCCCAGCCACGGCTATTGTTTGTCACTAACAGCTAGCTTTTGTGAAGTTAATAAATGTGCATAATAAGGACATAAAGGTATGGAGAAGTAATACTGTAATCCTTTTGTTTGGATAATCAGTCTAATGTATGCAAATTAAACCTTATTAGTACTAGGGTTTTGTGTCTGCTTATCAAAATGTGCCATTTTCATGAAAATTGGAAGTCCATTATATAAAGTTATTATTAACAATCATTTAGGAATTATATACGGTATGCAAATTAAAGTTGATTACAACTAATTAAGGGCTTTCTTTGTTATTTGACCTTGTCTGCTTTTTATGTAAATATGTTTCTTTTGGTCTGGCATATTTTTAGACTCAGAAAAGTATATTAAGACAAGTTACATTATGTATTTTTAATATATTTTTGTATTGCATAAAAAGCCCCTTGCTATTGTTTAAGAGCCTGGTTTCACGCCGGGCTCTTCCATATGACGATACGTAGACACGCGTGCCTTGCGGCTTCAGGACGCCGCTGCGAGATGGACCAGGAGTGGAACTGCAGTAACACTCTTCCAGGGCCCTCCAATGGCTTAAGGAGAAATGATCTGTAAAAAAACCCACAAACCCAACCCCAAACTCTGCCAACCCCGCTGTGAAATATAAACAGCCCTTCATACCAGAGTAGCTTCTGTCTCACTTCTTACAGAACCTTATTTTAAGTGATGAATGACTGGCCCCTACTTGTAAGGGACGTCGCGGAACTTCGTTGCTTGCTCTCATCCCCGGGACCACTGATCTCAGGAGAAAAGACTTGTAACACAGACAACAGAGTGAGCTCAGGAGCAGCTGCCTCCGGGGAAGGTTTGTGTGCCTGTCAAAAGCAGAGCAGGTTGAAAAAAATATCTGAAGAAAACTTGGGCGAGTTGAATAACATTTGTATTAAAAACAACAGCAGCACCTGATCCGAGGTTGGTGTGTTTCATACATGGGGAAGAAACCTGCCATGGGAGCCAGTCACCGGTATGAAGATGGGAGATGGCATTTTTTGCGGTGTGTCTGTTGGAGAAAGGTGTATAATCAATACATTCACACTTTCAGGCTTCAAGTCAGAGGAAAACATGCAAGAGCAAGGAAGCCTGGAAGAGAAAAGGTTGAGACACAAGGTGTATAAGGTAGGAATATATTAGAAATATGTATGAAACCTGTCATCACATAGTCTTTGAGTTGGGATCTGAGAAAAGATGAATCTTGGCATTTGGTGAGATTTCTGCAGCTTTGGCCACCTCTTTGGCACAGAAGGGTAGGTACAGGGGGACATTAACGCTAGAAAAAAGCTTCTGTGTGGGCAAGGTGATGTATTTCAGCATGGAACTGGGGATGTGCTTGCAAACCCAATTTCTATTCTTTCCTTTCTGCATCCCTGGTGTCTTGCAATTCATGTCAGGCAATCACAGACACACCTTGGCTGGACATTTAGGGCTCACAGGGTCCCTCCTTTCTTGCCCAAAGGAAGGTGTCCCACCACAATACCCTTACTTGCAGACAGCACTGGTGCCTGGCTAGGTGAGGGCTGGCCCTCCTGTATGCTTAGAGATGGATTGTGTGGGACCATGGGTGTTCAGATGGGACTGAGAAAGGCAGGCACGACAGAGTCACATCATGAGTATGTATTGCATCCTGAAAAGAGATGGTGAAGGTCTATCATAGGTGTCCCTGCTCTCTCTCCTCAATCTTCTTTTGGAGCTGCTCAGGACACAAAGCTGGGAGGGGTGGCTGACACCCCAGAAGGTTGTGCTGCCATTCAACAAGATTTAGGCAGGCTGGAGAGCTGGGCAGGGAGAAATTTGATGAGATTGAACAAGGGCAAGTGTAGGTTCTTGCATCTGGGGAGGAACAACTCCAAGCACCAGCATAGGTTGGGGACTGGCCTGTTGGAGAGCAGTGCAGGTGAGAGGGACCTGGGGGTCCTGGTGGACAGCAGGATGTCCATGAGCCAGCAATGTGCCCTCGTGGCCAAGAAGGCAAATGGCTTTGGAGCTTTGGTCTCTTTATAAAAGTCTTTTCAGCTTGGAGAAGAGGAGACTGAGGGGTGATCACACTNAGGGGTGATCTCACTAATGTTTATAAATGTATTAAGGGCGAGTGTCAGGAGTATGGAGCCAGCCTGGCCATTGCCCCTTGTCCTATCACTGGCCATCACCGGGTCCAAGCTGGAACATAGGAGGTTCCATGTGAAAAAGTTTTTCACTGTGAGGGTGGCAGATCACTGGAACAGGCTGCCCAGAGAGGTTGTGGAGTCTCCTTCTGTGGAGACATTCAAGACCAATCTGGACGTGTTCCTGTGTGGTTTAATCTAGGTGATCCTGCTCTGGCGTGGGGGTGGACTAGGTGATCAAGGTCCCTTCCAACTCCTGATGTTCTGTAATTCTGTGTGACACAGAAAATGCCAGTTTCTCACTGCTGAAGGCCAATTTAGAAAGCTCACTCTTTACCCCTTGCAAAAAGCAGAGCCTCCTGCATAGGTGTCCAAATCCCAGGGAACTTGCCTGGGAGCCTCCAGAGCTGGTCAAAACCCCGCCAGGTTCAAAGGCTGGGTCTTGAGTGTCTGCTGCAAACTGCTGGATGGGAAGTTACAAACTGCCGATTCCGGGCATGACTTATTCAGCAACTATTTAAGAAGACATTTGAACAATTGGAGAAGTTGGTGATTTGTTCCCTCACAGTGGGACCACAATGTGCAATTCAGCCGGCAACTTATTATGATGAATTGTCGAGGGCTGTAGCGGGGACATTTTGCTCAGTGCTCTGCTGCTGGTGGGAGCTGAAATATGTAAAATCAGAACAGCCCAAACATGTCTCTGCTGCATGAAGCAATGTCCGACCTCAGTCATCCTCCCTTGCAGCTGGCAAAGTGATGCTGAGGGCAGGAATGGAGCTGTTTCAGCTGCTTCCCATGGGAGCAAGCTCATTTTGGGGACGAGCAGATGGGCTGCCCCTCACTGCACTGAGCAGAGTGGCAGCCCCTTCCCCTCGAAGGGAGGAGACCAAGGCCCCAGCCAATGCTCCCACTGAATGGGTGGCACCAAGATGTGACAAAACCGGTCACATCTACCACATGGATGGTAGATCACTGGAACAGGTCACCCAGAGAGGTGGTGGAGGCCCCATCCCTGGAGTTTTACAAGGTCAGGCTTGATGGGGCTCTGAGCAACCTGATCTAGTGAAGATGTCCCTGCCCCCTGCAGGGGGGTTGGACTAGATGACATTTAGAGGTCCAACCTAACATATTCTATGATTCTACGAACTAAGTTTTTGTTTCAAAATTTTTGAGGCAAAGGAAAAAAAAATCTAAAAAAGACCTAATTTCCTTTCTTCCAGCTAATAAACAGCGAGTGTTTTTCACCTCAGTGTTGGGAACTCAAGGCACTCAAAAGGTGGAAAGCAAAGCTAAGAAGAGGTCCTGAATGATTTTCTCTAACAGAATAAGGATGAAACCCTGGTGCCATGAAAGGTAATAATTCTGGATTTCCCTCAGGGAAGTGAAAGTCATTGTCGTGTTTTTAAAATAGTTGCAATTTTCTGTCTCTAAATAGCACAGACTACAAAATGTATTGCAAGGGGAATATAAAAATAGTCAAACTCTTCAAATCTTTTAATTCAATGAGAATGTAATATGCAATTAAAATTAATTATCTCATAATCGAACTGTAGACACTGATTATTGCATCATTTTCATAAGAGACATGCATCTTAACTTGCATAATTTCTGGTATCTCTGCAGAGTTAGCTCAGGAAAAGATCTGGGCCCAGATGTGTTTGTGCCTTAGCGCTCAGAGTAGAGTAGTTGGGGCTGGATATGGCTTTGCCTCCACAGAGTGCTTTGAGCACTTCTTTGTGAGGCAGAACCTTTACTCTCACCCTTGGTGAGCAATCCATTCCCCCACCCCAGCACCTCCAAAACAGTTCTGCTCCCCCATCTTTCATTCTCATTTGCCGTTGTCGCCCCCAGCTCCTGAGCTCCTCCACCTGAGACACATCTGCTGCCTTCTGGCTTTTGTCTTTTTACTTAAACCCTCAGAGGTATTTGTTCTTCTTCATCCCAGAGGAGGGAACAAACTTGTATTTCGCTTTCCTCCAGCCAAGCCTTCAGGCAGGTGGAAGAGCTGGGGCTGGGGCAGGACCTACTGCTGCCCATCATTGCAAAGCTGATTGGGGCGAGGGCAGATATACCCTGAGCTGGGAGGTTGTGGGGAGCTTCCCAGGTCATCAGTGTTGAGTCCAGATGAGTCACCTGGGCCTCTTCCCTGATGACGTGCATGAGAGACTCTCTGGGGGGAGGTGCCTCAGACCACATTGTTACATGAGATGGATGGGATGAGAGACCTCTGAAAGCTGCTGTCTGTGCTGCCAATTACTGGGGAAGCTGAGGTAACATCTGGCTTTTAAGTGTTTACAATTTGGTGAGATGAAAACTGTCTTACAAGAAAATGTGATAGTGGAGACTTGTTTTGTTTAGCATCTTGACTCTGCGTGCTTCTGAGTTAGGTAATATGGGCATCTTGATTACATGAGAGAGGAGTCATCAAGCCTCTCACGTCTTTGTTCCCAGTCAGGCTCAAATACCTATTCTTCTTCAGCGGGCATCTTCAGGTGATGACCACTTCAGAAGAGCAAGGATCAATTCAGTCACCACAACCTTGCAGAGGTTGTCACCATAGATATGCCCAGGCTACTTATCCTGAACTATGGAGATCTGTGGAATTCATTTTGCTCGATTCATTTTAGATCTGTCTTCACAAATCATCCCCTGTTCTTCTGATGCCTGGTCCTAAGACTAGAGACATTCCTGTTTTCAGTCTTTTTTGTTTAATACAGTGTCAGCTGGTAACTACATGTGCTTCTTCGCTGTCATAATCTAATAGTGTTAAGTATGGAGCAGGTCTCGGTTCTACTGCCTGTTTGCAGTATGGCCCTGTGGTGAGACCCTGAGTGGCCTGGGGTGTTGAGGTAGATTTGACTACACCTTCCCCTTATGGTGAATTCTCCAAACAAGAACAAATTAACTTTAAACTCCAGATTCTATTAGAATATTCAAGCATAGTAAGTAACTTATAGAGAAACATGAGATGAACAGGAAAGACAGAGTAGAAATAGAGTTCTGTAAAGCAATCTCCTATTGTCCACAACACCCTCATGGGTGAGACCGTGCTTTCAGGCCTATTTTCAGTCACCTTGGTGGCTTCATGGGTCGCAGCAACGTTTTCAGAGCCCCCCAAAGGCTCTGATTCCCTTGACAATTTTCCCTCTCTCCTGATGGTATACATACATGTTTTGTGAGATCTTTTAAGGCAATGTTATAGAGCCTGTCAGCACCCAGAGGAGCTGATGAAAGAGGCTGGGAATGTCTTATCCTGGTTATGCCCTTCTAACACAATGCCTTCATGACTCCAAGTTTCATCTTCAGTAATTTATCCTGTTTGTGTACCATGTGAGCTCTCTGAGAGTTTGTTTGTTTAGTTGGCGTTTTTTTTTTTTTTTTTTAAGGTATGAGAGACATGATGTCCTCTCATTTTGGAGTTCCTGTCCCTCTCTAGTCCCTCTCTCTGGAATTTGCTCTGCTGTGCTTTGACAGGTTCCTTTATCCCTTCAGATCTTTAAATTCGTGTTTCATTTGAAAATGCTTGACTTCTGATTTAGGAGAAAATCCTATTTGGATTCTTAGGATGGGGTTTGAGTAATCCAGGCCTGTTTGGTCTTAAATAAGGAGCTCCTAATTGTTTTTAGCAAAGTCTGCTTTCCACAAACAAAAACATCTCTCATCCCTAGAGACATTCAAGGTCAGGCTTGATGGGGCTCTGAGCAACCTGATCCAGTAAAGATGTCCCTGCTCACTGCAGGGGGATTGGACTAGATGGCCTTTGAAGGTCCCTTCCAACCCAACACATTCTATGATTTTTCCCTGCACTGTGAGCTGTAGGTAAAATACCCTTATTTGTTTGAATGTACGTTAGTGCATTCAGGTTTCTTTCTTGCCCACAGTGCATGATGTGGTCTTGATTTTGATTACACCACTTTAATAGCCCTGGACTAATTTCCTTGAAGGTACACAGGAACAGCCTAATTTGCTCTTAACGCATTGATACCGTAAGGCTGAGACTTCGTGACTCCTTGAGTTTCTCATTTTGCTAACAACCACATCCCATGTTGGCTGGAGTTTCGGTGTGGCTGGGTGGCTGGTTTTTCACCCTCTCCAAGCATCCTCCTCTTTCCTACCTCATCTTGTAGAATACGCCAACTGAAAATGGCTTTCTCCTCAACCTCCGTAACTTGTTCCATGCAGGGTTTTTTTTTTTCAATAACCTCCACTTGCTGAGATCACTTTGGTCTCTTCTGACCTTTGAGAGTCATGTGGACAAGGCCAGTGCCTTGTTTCCTTCTTACTAGGGGTGGCAGGAGTCTCCCTCTTGTTGCTGCATGGCTTGAGAGCTTCATCCCTGTCTTGGATCTACAACTGCTGCTCACTGCTGCCCTGGATGAACATCTGGGGAAGCTATGCTAGGTGCAGTAGGAATCTTTTAATAATGACACATGTATTTAAAAAAAAAAAAAGGCAAACAGAGAAGTGGATTTGCACATTATTCATCCTGATAAATATAACTATGAAATTGCTTTATAACTTTGGACACAGTTGGAGCTTTATAATAGGCTGTCAGTGAAGGAGCACCTGTGATCTTAACGCCTGGGTCTATTTTCCTGATTTTAGCTATAAATTCCATTTTATAATGTTAGGGAGATAGTCCTGGGTCTGTGATGGGGGTCGAGGGTTAATTCTCTCTGCCTTTCTCCCTTCCACCACAGACACAGGTTTCTCCAGGCCATCTCAGTTACGGAAAGCACTCTGATTTTTTCCTTTCATACGGATGAGGACTTCCAATTTGGTCACATTTTTCAAACTGCAATTACACTAGCATACTTGTGGCCCTGTTAGAGGTAGAAATAATTTTGTAGTTCAAATTTTTCAAAGACAACAACTGTCAAACTATTCTTCAGAGGCAAGGAAGGAAAGAAGGATGAAGTGGGTGGAGTGTAACTAACAATTACCGTAGGCTGATAATATTTAAAGATTCATAGAGAGATGCATTTCATGGGCCATACACGTATGTAACAAATTCGACTACTCTGTAATCCTTCTCTTTATTGACAACACAACAACTGGCTCTTTCCAGAATGGCAAACTGCAGAATGTTTTTCTTCTGCAAATGCTGCATTTGAGCTCAAATAACTAATGTAAAGCATTATTACTGGAGAAAGCTGGCGAGCCTACTGAGCGGGTTAGTGATTCAGGCATAAATCCCTCACCGAAGAAACCTCCGGTGCCTGCCTTCATTCTGAGTCCTAGATCTTGATTTTCAAATTGAAGGAGGGCGCAGCCCCAGGGGGCTGCAACTATAAAAATTGCTCAGAATTTGTAGAAATTGGGCATTTACCTGTATATTGAAATATGGGAAAGGGAAATGTAATTTAGGAACCTCTTCTGCAGCCCTCGACCCCAGCTACCAAGAAGATGAGGACAGCAAGACAAGCAAGTCACGCCTGCAGGATGCATAGCTGTCGTTATATAATCTGACACTCCCCAAATTTATTTTCCAGGTGAGAATCACCCTAAAACTCGAAGCAAATCTGCCTCCTACTTCTTCAAATATGGGGGTCCATACCCATTACTTGTTTTCACATTAAAACTTCCAAATACTTTTGTCAAAGGGAAGCAAGGAGAAGAACCCATCTGTGGAGAAAGAAGAATACATTTTCCCTTTCCTTCATTTGAAGTGATTTTTTAATCCAGGACTATAGTGAAGGGCTAATAATAGAAAGCAGTTACAAAATGCACTACCTTTCCCAGCAGATTCTGGTGGAACAGCACAGTCTAACTTTGGAAAAAAGTGTCTGCCGTTCTCACTGATTTCCAGGCCATGGTTACTTATCCAGCGCAGTCAGTCACCTTTTAAACGGCTTGAAATTATGAAATAAAAACTTTGGGCAAAGTCAGAAGAAATGTAGGTGTGTGTTTCCTTCCCCAGTGCCCGAGGAATTACCTGAGGAAAATGCTTACCTAGCCCAGCATTAAAATCTGTGGTTCTGGAGAAGCTCTGGTCCAATCCTATAATCTCCTCCCTCTGTACTTCTTAACTTAACTTAAACCAGAGCTGCTTAGGACAGACAGCGAGAGCCATGTGAGTGGCGTCCTGCTGTAATCCTTTCAGCCTCTTGCACTGAGCGTATCCCTGCAAGGGAGGGAATCTGGCTCAGTAGCTTTTCATCTGTTAGAAGAAAAAACAAAGAGAAAAATATATTTTTTTCCCTGTGCCTGCTTTTTCCACACTTTGACTTTTCCTGTATATACCGGGTTTTGTATTTTCCCTTTTCCCTGTATTTCAAAGACCCTTAATAAATAAAAGATGTGAAGACAAAATTGCTATTCAAATCCGATTGTCTCAAATTATGTCTGGAACGAAACAAAAATCTAGTGATCTGTGATTTTGTGCGGCAAGGGCGGCTCGATGCTATTCAATCCAGTAAGGAGAGATAGAAAGAATATTAAAAAAACCCAGCAACTTGCAAAGAACAGAAGAGGTAGGGAAAGTGCGATAAAGAACAGCTTAATACTTTAATGGTGTGAAGACATTTTTCGACAAACCCATCGCTAATACCTGGTATTCTTCTAAGCTCAGTTCTTACCATTGCAAAACCATTAGCTCTTTGGTAGTCACAATCTTCCCTGTATCTGTATCATGCCTTTTCAGGGCTTTTTATTTGTCTTTGTCTTCTTCTGCTTGACTGGTAACATGCAGCACCCTTGTGCTGTGTACTTATTTCAAGACTGACTGCAACAGTTATAAATATCTCCCTGGCACTGAAGGAGGCAAATAAAAAAGTGATGAGCTTTGGTAGCCGGAGTTCTGAATTGCTGCAGACAAGAGAGTCTGTCAATGAAATAAAAATATTGCTGGCTGGGTTTTGTAACTTTAGAAAAGAAACCTTTGGTTATATTCACAATAACAGATACAAAATTAGGATGATAATTGCTTTTCTTCCTCCACTTCGACGCGACACTTGAATAGCCAGAATGGGTGTTTTCCTATAGTGGCAGGACTGTGCTCGTTATCTCTTGAATATTTTGTCTTCAGACATGGTTCTGATGAAGATGTAGCAGTAAGCTCTTGCTCTGGGAGGGGGATTGGGGCATTTTGTGCTGCCCCTCCTGTTTGAGGGGCAGAAGAGTCACTGGATTCACCATGTTAGGATGTATGCAAGTGCATAAAGAATCACAGCAACACCTTTTCTGCCAGGTGCTGTGGAAGCTCTGCACATCTCATCCTTTGTAACAGCAGAAACACATTTTTTTTTCTCTGTGCTTTCAAGAAATAAACACCGTTTGGATTTGGTCTCCATGCATAAACACAATTTGAAGTTAAAAGCCTAAGAGAACCTTTTTTTCTCCTTTTAACTTGTGTTTCTTGCCAGCTATTCATTATTTGGTATCCTCTTTAAATAAAAAAAAATTAAAAAAATATATTAAATCTTCCTACAGTTATGTGAGAGTTTGAGCACTTAACTTATTCAGCTCTGGTGGTTTTTGAGATCCCTGCATCAGGTCACCCAGGGACATTCCCTGCACTGTGGTCTTCAGTAGAGAAAGACAAAGGATGGAGAATAGGTCAGATGAACGAGTTGTTTTCTAGATGTTTACTACCTCTTTTACAGTAGTATCTCCAGGAGTCCACCAAGGATTAAGACTTCAGAGCACAATAACTAGGAATTTGTCAAAGTATCAGAACTGGATTATCTGAAACAGATACGAGATAACGGAAGCAGGAGTTGCGTGGTAATCAGCAGATGTAGTGTGCGGTATGCTGAGCCCTTGTCCGAGGGCTGTGCGCTTTTGTGGGGGGCAAAAAAGAGAGAAACAAAGCAGTCACATTGGAGGGCATGGAGTAAAACCTGGGCTTGGTTTGGAGATGAGAGGGTGGCCGGGTGGCATTGCTGGCAGACTGAAGGTAGGAATAAATTGTGAGGTGAAAGACCAGGTGCTAGACAGAGCTATGGGTGGGTGAGCTAGGTACTGAAGAACCATAAAGGTGAAGGCTACAAACTTGTGGTCGATGAGTGAAGACAGATGGTGACAGGTATTTCAAATTCACTGTTGGAACGAGAACCCAAGAAAGGTCCTGTTCCCCCAGGTATGGGGCGGAGGTTCCACAGTGAGTAAAAGGTGTTGATCGTGTAATGCCTTAACACCAGTGTGGGTCAGAGCGACAAGTGAATCTGGGCTGTGGTGTGACTGCTGGGTCTGGGGAGGAGAATAGGCAGTGTTTCATCATTCAGTGTGGGTGAGCTGCTGAGGAGGGTGCAAAGCCCTGTACTGGGCACGGCAGAGATGCCCGAGAGGCAGAACCAGGCAGTGTCAGGAGCAGCAGGTCGGAGCTGGAGGCAAATCTTTCAGGGAAAGGGCCCATGTGGCCTTCCTTTGGGCTGGTCTTAGGAGCTGCAGGTACCTTCATCACAGCAGCAAGGAGCAGACCTCAGGACAAAGGCTGAAGGAGCCTTCTTAAAAAAGAAGAAGGTTTTTCCCCCGTGGGAAAGGGCAACATTTAAATTCCCTATTTCCTGTGGTGCCTGATCATGCTAAGCAGCATCCTGCCAACTCCATCGATACAGGGAGAGCTTAGATATTGATCATTTAGGTGGTGTGTGAAGGATATTCTCATTCCTGTACAGTTCTCCTTAGCCAAGCTGCATTGCTCAATTAAAGCCTGCTCAGCAGAGTCTATACAAATCTGCTGTAAAGTTCATACCATGACCACATTTCCTATCAATTTCTCCACCGGAATGTATATTAATGGAAACATGGGGATATATTAATTGTACCATTTTGAATAAATGCAACCTTAGCAGAGTACATTTTTTTTTATTATTATTTAATAATTATGAGTTCAGGCTTTTCTTCATTTCCTGCTGTGAGCTTTTAAAAGTCACTGCAATGCTGAAACATAAATAGAGTACGTGATGTAACACTTTGCCTAGGCAAATATCATAGACATTTTTACCCCAGGAAAATGTAATGAAATTTAAAAAACAGCCTTGTTCAGCTCATTTCAAATTTTGCTCTCTTGAAACCAAATAAGGGAAAACACATATCAAGATGAACCAATATTTATTTAAAAAAAATAAACTAACATTGGCTAAGATTTGAGTAAGCAGAAAAAGAGAAAAATCCACAGAGAGTATGAAAATAGCAAATTAAAAAAAAAATCTTTAAAACCATGGATGAGAAAATATCCACCCTGCCTAAGTTTTTCTCAGCCATCCAATTTTATATGTAGCAAAACCCAGGTAGGATGATGCTCAGATTACCCCAGGCAGTCGAAAATCAGATATAGAGTCCAATGCGAGCCATGGGGACAAGGTGACCTGGTATCATTGGACCGGATGGATTATCGTCTTTCACTCTTTCATCGCTTGGCCATCAAAACTCCCATGTTCTCTCCCTTCTCTCTCTCCTGTTTGGCTCCTTCCTAGTTCCTTGTCTTTATATTTTTTCTTTTCTTCTTTGTCTTCCTTTCTTAGCCACTTGCCTTGTTCTGACAATATGATTACTTAATACTTACCTGCCAAATTAACTGACTTATTTTACCAACGAGTGGATATACCATTCCCTGACACTTAGTATTTGACAGTCCTGCTATCTTTTCTAGGTCCATGGCATACAAACTGTACTGGGAGAATTCCAGTAAGTATGGCGGGCTTTTTCTACAGCACGCTACAGTTACATACTAGCACGAACCAGTATGTGTGTTGGTTTGCCTTCTCTGTTTGACTTTTTAAGGCAATAAAATGTGAATAATTAAAAAAAAAATCTTTTACAACCCACTCACCTCCTCTCTTTATTCCAAAAATCACACCCAACTGACCTCTTACTGAGAATGCCGTTTCCTTCTGCAAGACTCTGTCTTTTCACAATGAAAAGAAAAAAAAACCCTATTCAACTAATTGAGCAATTTGCTTAACTGGATACACTGTAAAAACGTATAGTGGAAATGCTAATGTATTAAGTATGAGTGTGTATTTGTATGCGTGGGGAAAAAGAAATGCTATATAGATGCTGTAGTTAGAATGCTGCATAAATACCCGAGCAAAACAATTGTTACTCGAGGTATATTTTGAGGTTTGCCTGCTAAGAGTTGTTCACTGCCAGTAAAATGGAAGTAAATAAAAGGAAATTGTTTAAATTTGACCTGACATTTATTGCTCAAATTTGACCTGAATTGTTGTTGTTGTTGTTGTTGTTGTTGTTGTTGTTGTTGTTGTTGAATGATACTTACAAAGCTTGTGGAATCATCTTCTTGTGCTTTTGATTAGCATGGTGCTTGGAGCGTGGCCACAAGCTGGATACCTTAGTGCAGAATGCACCGAGAAGCAAAGGGGTCTCCTATGCAAAAATGCTTACAGTGTTTCTGCGAGACAGCAGGCAGAGCAGGGAACACACCTGTAGTACGCTGATGATGTTGGCCAGCGAGGTAGGTCGTAGCACAGCAGCCACCCCAAGTTTGTCAGTGTTTTGCAGGAGAGCAGGAAAAAGGGATTTGAAGGAGACCAGTGAGATGGCTTTGTGGGTGATTAACGGGGGTCCTTCAAAGTGTGAAGGACTGTATTAAAAATAATGAATATTGAATGGCAGGGGTTGGACCTGTTGGCCAATAAAAGCAGAAGGTGATGTCTTGGCACTTAGTAAGAGGTGGTGCCAATGTGTCAGTCAGCTATGAGAGAGCAAGGAGTCTGGCAGTCTTTTTTTTTTTTTTATGTGATAAAATATCCATTGATTGGACATGTCAGAAGAAGAACTTAAACACTTGGGTTAGGAACAAGATGTAAAAAAGATAAAATTCCACTGAAGTGATCAGGTGCAGGATGCAGTCACACCAGAGGCCACTGATACATAGTTTTGTTTCTATTTTAACAGAGTGTAGAGATGACAATAAGGTTTGCCTTTCTTAAGGAGAAAACCAGAAGTCCCTGAAGGTCTGTGACTAATAAAGCAAAAATATGGTTGCATCCCTCACAGGAAGATGTCTGAGAAAGGTATCTGAAATCCTCCAGTAGAAGATGTATTAGCATTAATTTATTAAACCTTCCATGTCAGGTGGTATGATTTATACCCACTTTATAAAGCAGCAAGCAGTGCCTTGCGGATTGTAGCAATTTCATAGAATCCCAGACTGGTTTGGGTTGGAAGAGATCTTAAAGATCTTCTAGTTCCAATCCCCTGCCATGGGCAGGGACACCCTCCACTGGACCAGGTTGTCCAAAGCCTCATCCAACCCACTTTTTTTTTTTTTTTTTAACAATGAGAACAACCAATGATTGGCACAACCTCCTCATAGATGTGGTGAGGTCCCCATTGCTAGAGGTTTCCAAGATGTGTTTGACAGGGTGCTAGATTACCTTATCTAGGCTCCTTTCCCACGAAAGGTTGGACTACATTATCTTTCAAGGTCCCTTCTAGCATTGGCTGTTCTACATTTATATGAAATATAAGCCAGGTTTAGAAAGAGAAACTCCCCACCAGAAAGCTAACAACAATTGCAGAGCTCCAAAGAAGGACTAAATACAAGAGTGAGGGAGCTTTTCTGTCCAGAATCCATTTCATTCCTAGTCAGCTCAAAAATCTTTTTTAATCTAGTGGGAAGTTTTTTCATAGAATCATAG
>VXBZ01000510.1:0-12860 GCA_013399135.1 Heliornis fulica
TGTCTGCTCCTGAATACAACTCAGTACATTTGAGTGGCTCTTTCATATAAAGAGCCACTCCACCTCCTCTCCTTGTTGGTCTGTCTTTCCTAAAAAGGACATAGCCATCCATGACCACATTCCAGTCATTTGAAATGTCCCACCAAGTTTCTGTGATTGCTACTATATTGTATTCGTTTGACCGCACACAGACTTCTAACTTCTCCTGTTTGTTCCCCATACTGGGTGCATTAGAGTACAGGCCTTTCAGAGAGCAGGTCAAGCACACAGTTTTCATCTTAGAGGAGTGTGAGATCTTCCAGTTCTCATTATTACTAGGACTCTGCCCCACTGACAGGGGCCCAGCAATAACCCCACACCCCTTTGAATCTAGTTTAAAGCTCTATAGATGAGGTTAGCTAACTTTTCCTAGAACCCTATTCCCCCTGGCAGATCCTGTTTGCCCACCCTGTTCAACATACTCCCAAGGGCCAGCTTTTGTACCCAGAGATGTTAGACCCATCCCCCTTCAATCCTTCTCTGATGAGTCCCTGCAGTGTGTGAGCCATGCAGGAGCTCACGTTTCACCTGGACGCAAGAGGGGAAACTGTGTCTCTCCTCCTCCTCTCTCACTCTTCCTCCATGAGTTTTTTGCTCTTGCAGATCTAGTCAGGATTAGCCACTTCCAGAAAAGGGTCCCCCGATGCAGTTGCCCACTCCAGAGCCCTTTGCCTCAATGATACAATAATCCAATAATAATCTATAATACAGAACGATTAATCTAGGACTACTGCAGAAAAACTATGTATTTTTCATGGGAAGAATATGAATGCAAATGCCTCTTGAAGGGCATATCTGTTGTTGCAAGGAATTTCTTCAGTGTCAAGATTATTTATCAAAAAGACCAAACTATACAATCACTGGAATCATAGAATCATAGAATCATAGAATCATAGAATGATTAGAGTTGGAAGGGACTTCTAGAGGTCATCCAGTCCAACCCCCCTGCAAGAAGCAGGGACACCCCCAACTAGATCAGGTTGCTCAGGGTTTCATCCAACCTGGCCTTGAACGTCTCCAGGGATGGGGCATCCACCACCTCCCTGGGCAACCTGTTCCAGTGCTCCATCACTCTCACAGTAAAGAACATTTTTCTAATATTCAATCTAAATCTCCCTCCCTCTGTTTTGAAACCGTTCCCCCTTGTCCTGTCACAACAGGCCCTACTGAACAGTCTCTCCCCATCTTTCTTGTAGGCCCCCTTGAGGTACTGGAAGACCACTATAAGGTCTCCCCGGAGCCTCCTCTTCTCCAGGTTGAACAGCCCCAACTCTCTCAGTCTGTCTTCATAGGAAAGGTGCTCCAGCCCCTTTATCATCTTTGTGGCCCTCCTCTGGACCCTCTCCAACTGGTCCATGTCCTTCTTATGTTGGGGGTTCCAGAACCGGACACAGTACTCCAGGTGAGGTCTCATGAAGGCAGAGTAGAGGGGAAGAATCACCTCCCTCCACCTGCTGGTCACGCTTCATTTGATGTAGCCCAGGATGCGGTTGGCCTTCTGGGCCGCAAGAGCACATTGTCGGCTCATGTTGAGTCTCTCATCCACCAGTACTCCCAAGTCCTTCTCCTCAGAGCTGCTCTGGAGCCACTCTCTGCCCAGTCTGTAGTTGTGCCTGGGATTTCCCTGACCCAGATGCAGGACCTTGCACTTGGCCTGGTTGAACCTCATGAGGTTGGCACAGGCCCACCTCTCCAGCCTGTCAAGGTCCCTCTGGATGGCATCCCTCCCCTCCAGCGTGTCGACAGCACCACACAGTTTGGGGTCGTCGGCGAACGACGGTGCACTCTGTCCCACTGTCCATGTCACCGACAAAGATGTTGAATAGGGCCGGGCCCAACACGGACCCTTGAGGGACGCCACTTGTGACTGGTTTCCACTTGGACATTGAGCCATTGACCACCACTCTCTGAGTGCGCCCATTCAGCCAGTTCCTTATCCACCGAGTGGCCCATCCATCAAACCCATGCCTCTCTAGTTCAGAGAGAAGAATGTCGCATGGGACAGTGTCAAAGGCTTTGTACAAGTCAAGGTAGATGACATCCATTGGTCATTCCTTATCCACCGATGCTGTCACTCCATCATAAAAGCCCACCAGGTGAATGCAATTACATAAAACTTGTAGGCTTCATTATTAGGAGTTTGTAGGGTAGATATGGATTTATATCTGCTTACCTTGCTGCTGTTGGATTTTTGCTCAGGATTGTCTCCTGTAACGGTGTCTCCTGGGCTACACAGACCTCTGTTCTGATGTTCTGCCCTATGATTGACTAGCCTAGTAGTTTGATACTGAGAACATAGGACTACCAAATCTTCTGCTGTTTACCCTGGGTGGTGCTTTACAACCAGCCCTTGTACCCCAGTCTGCACTCAGGATTAAATGGGTGAACAAGAATGGCTCTGTGATCAGGTTATCGCTTGGTAATTGCAAGTCCACAGCACTTTCTAAGCCCTAACAACTACCTGAGAGTACTCACAGCCCAAAGCAAATGTGGTGTTCAGAGTAATTTAGGTGATGGTGAAAGAGAATTGGACCAATCCCATCAATCTGTTTCTGAAACAGGCCAAGAGCTCATAGCCGTACAGTTACGATGGTGGTGATAACATGTTAATCAGTGAAAATGCTTTGTTTCTTTAGAATCCACCTAAGAGGCTATTAATGTCTTTTTCATAGCCAGGCCAAATCTATAAATAAAAGGACTGAAATGAAGAGAAAACACCAAGACTAGAGCAAAAGAGTTTAGTAAAGATAAGTAATATTACAACTGGGAGACAGGATAAGAAGCAATACTTGTAGACAATGTAGGGCATGCATTGCATATACCAGAGTTTTAGCAGAAATTCTGTTAGAGCACAGAAATCAAAGGCTGTTGCAACACAGAGGGTTCCAAACTAGATAGTACATGAAAGGAAAAAAAAAAAAGGTATCATGCTTGCCGTTCAGGGGGAAATTGCTTTAGAAAACTCTCCAATAATAAAGAGAAAAATGTCTCTCAAAGGTGCAGTAAAACTAAGTGTACAGCATAAACACAGCACATTGAGTAAGAGACCAGAAGACTAAAGAGCTTTGAAAGAAGAAAAAAACCAAAACAAAACAGAATAGAAAAGTAAAATGACTAAAAGAAAAAAATGAAATTAAAAGAAACTGAAGGCAATGACATCTAGAAAGAGACGAAACACTGGAGATGACACAGGACATCTTTCTAGATCCTAGGAATTTGCAGAAAGTTAGACATGTGGTCCCAGATGAGTGTACCATCCCTATCTGCGTAGCTACAGTACACAATAAACCGTAACTGTAGTAACTGTACAAAACTACTATTCATATGGTGTTTGGGCTTTGTTCTCTAACATCTCTGAAAGGGAGCAGTGTGCAAACTGTAGTGCAGGTAACATACAGTGTTCAAAACTGGTTTGATTTTTATTTTTTCTTTTCCCACTGCTGTTTTGACAAACTCTTTTCAATTAGCTTCCTTAGAAATTACATTTTGGCAAACCTTAATAAAGATGTGGGAATGGAAAGAGTAGACTTACTGGTGTTGATGTGATTGTATGTCACATTCTGTGTGAACTTTGTATCTAACTTAAACGTTAAGTTTTGGTGTGTTTTGTACTGTTGTAGGCATCCTTGATCATGACTAAACTGAGAAAAGGAAGACCCAAGAGGTGAGGTTTTGTACAAATAGCAGCTGAGGTAAAACTGGAAAACTGCTTCAAGATCTAGTCCTCTTGGAAGAATACTTGGATATTCACTTCCTATAAGCTAAATAGCTGAAGGATACATTTAATTCTAAACATATTTAAGAAATAATTTTATTTTAAATTCTTCTGCTGGCAAAATAAACAAACACAGCCCTCCATCTTTATGCAATGCCTGAAGGACTTATCACAGCAGAAGGTTTTTAATGGAACTCCATCTTGAGAACATTATATAGGAAAAAAAGATAATCTGTAGATCAGTCCAGAAATGCTCATCAAGTATCTAAACAGAGTTTTGTTGAGCATTTTCTGTTCCCATTCCCTAAGTTCTTCCTTGCTTGCCTGGGTGAGTATGTCCTCTCACAGACACCCCAGATGCTCATGTGTGATTCTCCAAGGTTGCAGCAGATTCCCTTTTGGACAAGAATCATAGAATCATAGAATCATAGAATCATAGAATCATAGAATCATAGAATCATAGAATTGTTAAGGTTGGAAGAGACCCTTAAGATCATCCAGTCCAACCATGTATCCTCTGACACACCCAGTAATTTTCACTTCAAGTCCTTATGGATGATATCTCAGAATCACAGATTAAGGGTTGGAAGGGACCATAAAAGATCTACTCCACTCCCCCTGCCAGAGCAAAATATATCATTAACTCTCTTCCCTCCTAAATAAGATCTCCTGCCTTTCACTAGATCTTTTATTTTTCTGCAGTACAACTTGTAGTATCAGAAGGTTGACCATAATGAACCACATCTTCCTTCACTGATCTCAGTTTGGAAGGAACTGAGATTAAGTGAAAAAAAACCCCACAGATGACTGTGACTTTTGGCATATATTCCAAATTGTCCTTTGATTTCTCTTAACAACCCCTAAATTGATAGACAATGAAATGGCCTAGAATGAGAAAGATTCTTCTCCTCATGAGACTGCCACTCAAATTCTAATCAGGAATTTCATAGTAAGAATACATGATGTCTTTGCTCTTTGATTCAGCCTCAAAATTCATAAATATGTACAAACCTTTTTTGTGCTTCCCATAGTTAGACTTTCTTTTTTACATTTGGAAAGATATTATATTGTTGGTTGAAGCTACCATTCAGGTTCTCTAGCCATCTTTGTAATATTATGTTTCTTGGTGAGTGACTGTTCCACAGAGAGGAATACACTTATAATGTCACTTAGTTCACTGTTCTAACTTCTTTACAAAAGTATAAGAAAACATGGGAAGGTACTGACCTTTCTGTGGTTACCAGCAACGGGACATGTGGAAGTGGGATGAAGCTTTATCAGGGAAGATCAGATTGGGCGTTAGGTAAAGGTTCTTCACTGAGAAGTTCGTTGGTCACTGAAACAGGTTCCCCAGGAAAGTGGTCATGGCACCCAACCTGTCAGAGTTCAAGGAGTGTCTGGTTGACAGTCTTAATTATATGGTTTAGTTTTAGGTAGTTTTGTGAGAAACAGAGAGTCAAATTCAATGATCCTTACAAGTCACTTCTAACTTGAGATACTCTGTGATTCTATGATATTGTAATTTTTATTTTCTGAAGTTTCTTGGACAATAGATGGAATATAGAAGTCACCATGTCTGATGGAGAAGAAGACAAAAGATCAAATTAGACAGTTCCTTACCTAGCATGATGATTTCATGGATCCTATTCTTAGATACCTACCTCTCTTTAACAGTGTGCAAGATTAGGGCTGAGAAAAGTTTCAGGGATCTACAGAGCCAGACTGTCACAAGGCAAACACTAGCTTCTGAGAAGCATAGAAAAATGGCTTGTGACCTTATAAGTTTGATTTTCACAGAAGTCAGTAGTTACTGCAAAATTACATCCTAAGAAAATTTCCGTGGTCAGACCAGTTAAACTTGCTCCCAAACAGAAAACATCTTCAGGCACTCAGGGCCAGAAGAATCTCATGTGGCTGCCAGCTGGGCAGGGACTTTTGGACTGACCTCTTGAGTTTGTGTGCTCAGAGTCTAAATCGCACTTCAGGAATTTCATTCTGTTTTTTTTTTTTTGTTTTTTTTTGTTCTACATTACCATCACTGAAAGAAAAAGGCAAGAGATATCTTTTGTTTCTGGCCCTGAAAATCACACAGATAGAATGTACCAGAGTGGAGAAAATCACTTCTGTTCATACCTGTAACACCAAGCCACCTAACCCATGTGAATTGCTTCCTTTCTAACACTGAACAAGGTCTATTTGCAGCAAAGGCAGGATAAACCTGATGATTTGCCACAGCATGTTGGATGATTCTGTTTCTTTAGAAAATGAGGAAAACATTCCAACAAAGAGAAGAAATTAGTCAAGTTTCACTCTCTTCACGAGCCTTTGATGACAATGAGGGGCAGTATACAAAGCAATTGGACAGGATGCAACATCCCCTGTACTTGTTATGGCTGAATTAGCTCCAGGCCCTAATGAAGTAGCCAAGTTGTTGTTTGATTGCTGCTATACTGGATCATAAGGATGCCGTTGGAAAGTTCTTGACTTTTTCAAGGGCTTCACAGTTGCATTCTTCATTGTTCTGGGATAGCATATGCAATATTTTCCTTTCATCAAGTGTTTTTCTTCATTTTTTTCCTTCTACTTCTTGAAATTATTTTCCTTGGATTTTCCTACTGCAAAACTAACCCGATCCAGGAAGTGATCTATCTGCAGTGGTGATTGCTACACGTTGAAAACCGATAGGCTCATGCAGAGAGTGAAACTTGACTGTTGTCTCCTCTCCATGAGAATGTCTTTCCTTCACTTTCTCAAGAACCAGGATCACCCCAACAAATACGCATCTAAAAAGGAGGAAAATAAATGGAAGCATGCATGTGCTATTTATACCACCACCACTACCACCCCAAGATCTAACACCCAAAGAAAAGTTGTTCCATTCTCAAGTTCTATAGGCATATTTATGTATAAATCCATTCATAACAAAGGTGGCATCTTACTTAGTTAAGCAGAAGCACGCACATAATCACATATACGGAGCATATCCTTGGTGAATATTTTGCTTTTAAGAAATAATCTCATTAAATCTCCCCTTTCTCAAAACTCTGGTCTTTCTTTTTTCTCCTTATGCAAAACATTTTATTCCTGCCAGAAATAAATCTGACTATGTCCAAATGTATGTGAGTCAGAGCTTGGAAAATACACCAGTAGGTTTTCTGTGTCTTGGACATTGTCCATGTGTTACAAAGTGTTTAATAGGGTAGTGTAGCTTGTTTCAGTTCACTTTTATTCCAGTTTAAAAGAACAACAATCATTTTATGCTTAGATAGAAGGTCAGTTTTCCATCAGCCCAAAGTTAAACAGTTTTCTCATGACAAATTTTAAAAGTAATTTCTATCTTTTATTGGCAAATAATGGCCTTCCTTTGGCAAATATGCCATGGAGATTTCAAGTCTTTTCTTTAACATAAAAAATAAACATGTTTGAGTATAAAATAAACTTTCCTTTATTTGATTTACTATATTTTATTACAATAAAACAATGTTGATCTATAGGTTTAGTAAATTAAATGGACGTTACAAAATAATGACTCCTTCTAGTCAATTTAACACAGATATTGTTGCTCTGGCTTTTTTAGCATGTCTTAAAAATTCCTTTTGATGAAATCATTAAGTCTTCTCCAAGGTAAAGAACAGTGGAAGATTTAATTTAAACCCTTGCCTTTATTAAGTAAAACAAAAATTCATGAATAGAAAGAATACACAAAGTTTATAAGCTCCACACGAAACTTTTGTTTGATCTTTGATGGACTTAGTGTACCACTTATAGAGTCAACTTTTATTTCTAATTAATCTCTCCTGTCACTTTGTGAGTTTTGATTTATATCTAATTACGCAGCAATTAAGAGACAGTATTTTAAAGACATGAAACTTCTTTCCTAATTTTTCCATTTAATATGTGATCTAGCTGTCCATTAAAAGTTAATAATAATATTCACATTGACTTTGAGCTCTTATTTGCTCACCACAACAACACATACAATTTCACAGACGTGGCTATTTCCATTTGGAACATCATATTAAAAAAAAAAAAAAAGGATTCTATAGAAGTGCAAACTACCACCTCCAGGAAAAGCCAACACTTACTTTATCACTTCCATCATACTGTACTGCCAAAACTGGTCCAGAAAATTGTGGAACTGTAGTAAGGGGTTGAAATAAGTGGACCCCTAAGTCCATATTACCGCAAAAAGGCAGTGATATAAAATTCTGTTTAAAAAAATAGGATTAAAATAATGAACTGAACAAATATAGTTATCTTTATCTGATATGAAATTTTAAACAATAATTAAAATCAAGGGAGATACTACAAATTCACATAAGCAGCACTAATTTTCTGAAAGGAAAAATGTGCCTTGTTATACTGTTGATTTTATTTGATAGCTTTATTCTTACTAACATAGAAATAAAATAGAAAATCAGGCTTGTCAGTTCTTGTCCCTTGTACTAGAAATATATTAATTACCTGTTCATTAGCAAACTGTCTACTGACAAATTCAATGAGAGAAGTAGGATTATTTAAATGACTTGCAGGTGGTTAATCTCCAGACAAAATATGTGGCCAATTCATGCCCATGATCATGTGTTAATGTAGCCCACCACTGCCTGTCCATCCTAGTGTGTTTACTCCCAGTGATTCTCCAGGTAGTAGCTATATATTTCCTCGAGCCTCATTTATATAAGCAAAGAAAGCCAAACTCATTTAATCTCCTCACAGAAACCAGGAAAGAAGTAAGGTATCAGTAATCATTTCAAAGTCCTTCTCCTCTTCTTATACGATGTAGTGGTTTCACCCTGGCTGGAGGCTGGACTCCCAAAAAAGTCGCTCTATCACTCCCCTTTTAGCTGGACAGGGGAGAAAATACATGTTGAGAGGCTTTAGAGTTGAGATAAGGACAGGGAGAGATCATNNNAATGGAGGCTTCAGTCTGCAGGGGGACACCTGCTTCACCATGGTATTCTCCATAGGCTGAAGGGAGTCTTCTCTCAGCACCTTCTCCTCCCCTCCTTCACTGACCTTGGTGTCTGCAAAGTTTCTTACGCCTTCTCACTCCCTTCTCTGGTGGCAAAATGTGGCTGTGTTTTTCTCTCTCTAAAATGTGATTCCCAGATGCCTATGACCGGTGCTGGTTGGCCCAGCCATCCTTGGGTTTGGGAGTTTGGCCTTGGGAGCACACGTGGGATTTACTTGGTTGGATCCTTAAGAGACTTCGAGCCACTTCCTAAAGAAGTCACATTGCAAAGCCACTACAAAAATAACTGGAAAGTATCAAGTTTGCCACTTGATAGGAGTATCAAGTGTTAGTGAGACTGTTCAAGTGTTTTATGCCTTCACCTTTCAGTCTTCACTACATCATACACTAGTTATCTGTCCAGCAGCAAGACATTTCTCAGCACTGACAAAGATATAATAACAACGGGAGGAAAGGTTAAGGCATATTTGGCAACATTAGGTGTCGGCTGGGCCAAATGTGGCTGGGACCAGAGATGATGACAATGTGTTTCTTCAAAAGGTAATAAATGAAGAAATGGAGGAATAATAGGCCAGCTAGTTTAACAGTGAATTTCAGAAAAAAAAAAAAAAAAAAAAACAAAAAAAAAATTTTGCNAGCAAAAAATGTTTGCAAGAACATAGAAGAAAACGTGGAACTACACAGCCACCAGTGAATTTCACTTTGTGAAAATGTATCCTGGTGTATTATTCTGTGTAATTCAGAATATAACAGAGATTGTTATATATTTTAAGAATAAATTAAGATGGTTTAATACCATCTGTGAATAGACAATATGTAACAGATGACAACTATTCTTCCTGGAATTCCCATAAACAAGTAAGAGAAGCAAACAAGCCTGTTATGAATTTGATGGCACTAATATTTTCATTAATGATGATGGATTAGAGAGTATACACAGCACACTTGCTGATTAACTTCATGCACACTGAAAGATAGAATTCAAAATTACCTGGACAATAGAAATATGGGCTGTGAAAATACTATTTATACTCCAGAAAGCTAAAAGTAAAGCCATACAATAGTTGGGAATAATCACTTGCACAATTACAGGCAAATTCCTCTTGGGATTTTGAAGGAGAAAATGCTGTGTATAAAACATATGAAGTAAACTTTCCACATTTTTTAGTGGTGTTAAGGCCTCAAATGGTGTACATTTTCTGGCTTGAAACAAATATTGTTAAAACAACCTACATAGCTCATCAGCAATCTAGAAAATATGGTCTCTGAGAAAAGATTTGAAAAAGCAGTGATGATAAATTTAGGGGGGGGGGGAAAGTCAGAGAAGAGAGAGTAAAGGGTCTGTAAACAAATAGAATATATTTATAAAAATGTCAGAAAAAAATAATTTAGATTGAAGCAACAGAATTTTGACTAAACATTAGTAGAACTGATCTAGAAATCACAGCATTTAAGCACTAGAACAGATTATCCAAACATTGTCCCTTTCCAGACATCTGTCAGGAATGCCAAAAGGGTCAACCCAGCAGCCTGGAGAGGGAAGCGACAATGGGGGAAAGATGAGAGAACTGTGCAAATCCCCTTCCAACACTTGCTTTCTACAAGTTTAAAACTTATTGCTTAAATTCTCAGGAACTGGTCTTCAGAAAATAAGGTGTAATATATAGTCTCAGTAATATGTTTCGTTTTTTTTTTTTTTTTTCTTTTAAATAAACATCAATGTAATGATTAAAAATCTGAAGACTGGAAATATCTAGTCTGGGAACCACACCACACTTACCATCAGTTTCCCAAATCAACATCTCTGATTCTGCCTACAAGGATAAAAGGGGATGAAATGTGAGAATTACAGTTATGGGCTCTGAAATGCTACTGCTCCCCTTTTCAGGCAGAAACTGTTAAAGGAAAATAAATTCTACAAATAGTTGTACACAGAATATCAGAAAAAACCCCACACATTCCAACATACCTTGTAAACCAAATTCACTAGCTTGCTTTATGTTATTTTAATCATCCAGTTGGTGCTGAGTGCTGAATTTTACTGCTCATTCACCATCAGTAATAATGGAGTCCAGCAACTTTAAACATTTTTCTTTACAGAAGGGACAGAGAGTAAATAACTGACCTGCAGTCCTTCAATGTGGCAAGCACCTGTGAATGTTTTTGATTTCAACTTGAGTTTGGCAAAGTGACAACTCACATTTTTCAGCTCTGGAGACTTCAAAGGAAACAATTTTGCTGGTGTTGGCCTTTTCCTAACAAAATATCTTCTGCATGTCGTAAAATTACCCTACCATGTTTGTCATTGCTTTTCATCAGGCACAGACAAAACACCAAGGAATCATGCATCGGGAAGCAACAAATTAAATACATTTTTTCCTTCTTCACAGTGTACATATGTTGATCAATTAATTGCATGAGTATTAAAACCCAAAGCGGGATAAGAAATAAGTATATGAAATAAGTAGGCTTTAAGGGAAGGGGTGGATTGAGTGTATGACACTATAAAACCTATTGCTTGTTTTTATAAACCAAACTTTCTGGAGTATAAGCTTTTAACATTTAATTTGCAGTATAAATACTACATATATTAATAATAATTATGACATTTATACAACTGATGCAGCTCAAGGGTGTGGAATGTATTAATGTAATTAATGCAATTTCTAAGAAGAAAGCAAAAAATGAGTATTTCCCACTGTCCATTGCTTTATTAGTTCCAGCATTTTTCTCTAATAAAATGATTCCTGTGTTCACAGACAGGTGATCATGGAAGATCATATTATCACTAAATATTATTTTTAGATGACATCATGTGTAAAAGTTCTCATAGACTTTGAATTTTTTTTTTTTTGAGACACCAAGCTTTCTGTTGTCTAGGTGGAGACTCTTTGGCAAATAGAAAGTGTCAAACTGATAGTAAATCAAGTAAAAATTAATAATTCAGCAGATGAGCAACTCTGACTTGATCAGACATGAATGTTGGAAAATATCTTCTGCATCTTGGCATGTGAAGTCTATAAACAAACTTCAAAAGAACAACTGAATGTTACACAGGGGATGGCTTCATCTCTCAATCATACTTTAATTCAAGTATTTCTAAACATCACCGTTTTTTTTTTTTCCAAGCAACTTTGGAGATGGAATGCAAAATATATCATCAAATCTAGATCTTCATTATTTCCTCAGGTCTGGATGACCAAAGTGTCACTAATTTATGTAAGCTGAGAGGCCATCCCGGTTCCTTCAGCAATAACCAGTTTATTTTGTCAGTCATTGATTTGTAGCTGTAGACATTCAAACAAACGTAGCTATGCCAGGTCTAGATTCCACTCCACTGATTTCAGCATCTTTCAGATTTCCATCAGTATAACAGATAACAATATCTGTTCCTTGTGTTGTTTTGAGGTTATAGTGCACTTCTAGTCTGCGTCTGGTGAATGCCACAAGGACCTCAAAAAGGATATTGAACACTGTGTTCCACATTTGAGAACCCATGCACAGGCTATTGTCTTTTCTGTTGTGGGTCTGAAGTCTTTCACAAAGCTCACATAGATTAGAAGCTAATTAGTGACTCTTTTATTGTATCTCCTACATGCTGGTTAAGTGCCCAATGTTTAAGGGATGTTTGTATCAAAGGACTTTCCTATGTTATGCTGAACCTGAGACTGTCTTTGCAAAAAGAGTTTCATCAAAATTTACCCATTACAATTTTTGTTATGTTAATTTACCTTCAGGTATGGGCAACAAAAAAAAACCCCAAAAAACCCCAAAAATAAAACCAAATGTTTTTGCAAAAAAAGCAAAAATTTTCTGATTTGTTACCAAATATCACCATCTCCTTTTTCTAACATAGCCATTTATCCTCTTTTTTGAGAATTTGAGTATTGTTTTGAGTCAGTTCCAGGCTGGCTTTTCACATAGAAGTAAATATTGTAGATGCCAATGGTGTGAGTACCTTTCTCAGATGCTGCATTTTGAATAATTATTTTTTTCCCCTCCATGAAAAAGAGCCAAGGCCCTGTGGGAAATGGAAATAGAGGACTCACATGGAAAAGTTCATGGAGGACTGTCTCCCATGGGTGGAACCCCACGCTGGTGCAGGGAAAGAATGTGAGAAATGCAGCCCCCCCC
>VXBZ01000513.1:0-10647 GCA_013399135.1 Heliornis fulica
GACCACACCCTGCGCCCGTCTTGCGGGGACCCCAGGCCGGCTGCGCCTCAGCGAGGTCTGAACCCCCCCGTCACCTCTCGCTCCCCCGTAGAGGGGCCTGCCGAGATGCTGTGGGCCGGGGGCCCGCGACACCCGCCAAGCTTCGTGTGGGCCCCGGGGGATTTTTCTGCCTACTTGCGGGAACGCTTCCCGCCTTGCGCTCAGGCCCGCGTTTGTGCGGCGGGGTTTGGGCCCTTCCAAGCGCCGTGCTTGGGCCCCGGAGCCAGGGCACGGCGGGGCGGGTGGCACTCGAATGGGCTGCATGTGAGGAGGTCCCTGCTTGGGGCTTGCCCCTGTCCCCTGACAGGGTGTACCGCTGCCCCCTGCCCCTAGGCTGCCAAGTCTGCAAGGCATGGGCAGGAGGATGAAAGACGTGTTTGTGGAATGTGTGGAAAAAGAGAAATCTGCTGTGGAGGAGGCTATACTTCCCCCTGGATGCTGCAGTTTTTCACAAGCCTTGTGTGGAGGATGTAGTCCATCCCAGGGAAGAGACATGTCTTTTACTCTGGTGGAAGAAGGCAGGAGTACAGTCTATAAATAACACCTGGCCCATCCAGTTCAGGGCTGGAGTGAAGGATTGAAAGGGATGAAAGAGTAGTTGTGAGGCTCTGGAGTATGGTATTATACAGCATGGTGTTTACTTCCTTATCCTGGGAAACATTGTATGGCCTGGGAAGGGCTCAGGACTTGTGAAATCACAGAATGTCAGGAGTTGGAAGGGACCTCAAAAGATCATCTAGTCCAACCCCTGCCTGAGCAGGATCACACAGGTTAAATCACACATGAACGTGTCCAGAGAAGGAGACTCCACAGCCTCTCTGGGCAGCCTGTCCCAGGGCTCCGTCACCCTCACAGGGAAAAAGTTTTGCCTGACATTCACATGGAACTTTCTAAGTTCCAGCTTGGAACCATTGCCCCTTGTCCTATCACTGGTCATCACTGAGAAGAGCCTGGATCCTTCCTCCTGACACTTGCCCTTAACATATTTATAGACATTAATGAGGTCACCCCTCAGTCTCCTCCAAGCTGCAGAGACCCAGCTCCTTCAGCCTGTCCTCAGAAGGAAGATGTTCCACTACTTTCATCATCTTGGGGTCCCTGTGCTGGACTCTCTCAAGGAGTTGTACATCCTTCTGGAACTGAGGGGCCCAGAACTGGACACAATACTCCAGGTGAGGTCTCACCAGGGCAGAGCAGAGGGGAGGAGGACCTCTCTTGAGCTACTAGCCACCCCCCTTCTAATATACCCCAGGATGCCATTGGCCTTCTTGGCCATAAGGGCACATTGCTGGCTCATGGTCATCCTGTTATCTCCCAGGTCTCTCTCACCTACACTGTATTCCAACAGTCCAGTCCCCAACCTATCCTGGTCCCTGGGGTTTTTCCACTGGGCTTCCCAAAGGGCCTGAGAATGTGCCTGATCTGTGATGATCTGACTGCAAGTGGATAACAACTGAAAGTTTTTTTAAAATTATTTTTCTAGTTTATAAAATAAGCAAATCAAAACCAATCTGGGGGACAAGACCAGCCTGTCCAGGCTCTGTCGGGACCCTTCTCAGTTACACGGGACTGTACAGGTGTGCGTAGGAAAGGCAAGTATGGAGCACTGACTTAAATAATAAAAGTATAGGCCTAGAAAAGAGGAAAAATAAGGGAGTTGAGGCTGTTAGTGGGAAAATCAGGTTTAGAAAAGAGTTAATTTGATAGTTTCCTTCCAAAAAGTAGATTCTGACTTTCCCTGTGGTTCCTCTCAATTCTCAAAAGCCGTTTAAAGAAAAATTATTTACAAACCTGGAGAAGGTTGATTGCTACTGTCCCATGCAAACACATGACAGTTCTGCTAAACCTGAGTTTACTACATCTCAGCCAAAAAAGAGGTCAATGTGTGCATCTTCAATTTCTTAACATCCTAAACTTTGTATTCTCCACTGCCAGTCTTTCCCTATAATTACCTCCCAGAACAATTACTCTTTCCTAATGACTTCCATTCCAATGTACTAAATCATACACGGGTTTAAACTCATCCCTCCGTCCTCCCTTTGTGAGTAATTCCCTGTACCAGATGAACCAGTATGTCACAACAAGAAGGTGGCAACAGGTTATTACCTGATTCTCCAGCCACAGACACTGGGTTTGTGGGCAAGGAACAACTGAGGAAAACAATTTCAATACTGCAAAAAATGAATCCCTGAAGTTAACCACAAGCTGATGATATCATAAGTGTTAAAACAAAAACTTCTCTGGTCTTCATTTTAAGGAAGTTAATTTTCCAAAATTGAGTTCTCCTAATGTTTCAGAAGAACAGAAGTTATAAAACCCCATGTATTTACAATCCCCTTTCTGTGGAAAAGCGATGTGGATGAGCGAGGCAGGAATTTTCCTGTCAGCAACTGGCTGCAGGAGCAATGTGTCATTGGCTTGTGAAGACATCATATCCAATCATACACAACCCTCCTTTCTGTATATTACCAACTCAAGTGAACTTTATCTTTTCAGAGTCCAGCTACAACACAAACTGAAGTACCTTATAATGTCTTGGAAAATGTGTCATTGATGTTGTGTGAAAGTAGCTGTGAGTAGAAAAAAAAATCTATTGAAAATTGACTCAGGGAATAATTTTTGAAGTATGTATATATAATAATCTCAAATGTATTTCTGCAATAATTAAATAGCAGGCATTTTATACCATAAGCTAGTGATTGTAGCACTGTAATTTGATTGCTTCTAGACAGGAAATGGAAATCTTACTAATTGCCGACATGGTGAAGTACACTGACTATGGTGAAGTGCAGATCTCAGCACATACTAACATTTTACCCCAGCTATATGAGGAATACTTGTGCAGAATGTTTCTGGCCCATTGCCACCCTCCCCAAAACCTCCTGCCTGTCACCTTTCTCCAGTACAGGGTGTTATACTTCTGTCGAAGGAAATGACAGTCACCTTTTGTACAACCACTCAACCATATGATTGCTGCCCATGTTTCACCCAGCCACTACTCCAGCACTGATAACACATCACTTATTTATCCATCTCTTTCATAAATGCCTTCTATTTTATTAATTTTTCCTTCTATTTCTGTATTGGGCAATTAATTCTCAACACCCATGTCTCTCTGCAAGTGCTTCCCAGCCGCTGTGTTTCTGAGGGCAAATTCCTCAGAATTCCTTCCAAACTCTTCTTAGGGCAGAATCCATTGCAAGGGCTACTGATACTTGAAGAAAAAAAATCTTGAGTGGAATATGATGAATGCAGCCTATGTATCTATTCCTATTGCTTTTGTTCTTTTCCTTCCTTTTCCACTCCTTCACTTCCTGCATCCATTTACTGATTCTTGTCTAAATTTGTCTCTGTCCTGTCAACTAACCTGTCCCTCTTGGCCCTTGTGCCCACAGAAAGCACTGGGGAATCTGGTAAAGCTGCACTCAAGCAAAGGATGTCATCCTCCAGGTCACGGTCCTAGATTGGTAGGCAAAGGAGATCCTTTGCTGCAGACACTCAGGGTTAGTCAGGCTGTCTGACCCCATGCACTCTGTCCCTGTTGGTCATCATAGTGAGAGCTGAAGTCAAAGAGGTGCTATCATCTTTAAAATGCCATTCAAGAAATGGGCTTCGTTTTTGAGGCTGACCTGCTCCAGAGCCTCCCTGAAATTTAAAATTAAATCCAACTGAGGCTGGTGTTTGGCTGCCTGTGTGCGAGGCTGAGCCTATAGGACTAGAGAAAGCCCTTTGTCTCTGCTGTGTTTCTGTCCTGGGAGGTGAGAGATTGTGATGGTGGTGGAGCCAGGGAGGCTCACCCTGCCCTGCTTCTGCCCCTTGCTCCCTGAGGCCCCTGAGCTGGGATACTGCCCATCTTCAGCAGAGTCCAGTGGCCACCCCAGGAAAAACTGCAGAAGGGAACCACAGTCAACTGAGCTGAAGAAGAGGAGGAGGATGCTTAGTCCATCTTCTGCCCCGTGGTACAGCTGGACTAGGAGCGTTTCTGCCAACCGCTTATTTACTCCCTGCTTCAGGAATCTTGCTTCTCGCTTGGCTCCATTTGCTGCCCTGGCTTCAGCTTCAGAGATGTCCTCTCCTGGCCAACCTCTACACTTACTTCCAGCACCACTTGCAGTGCTCCATAATGTGTGCAGGTGGCCATGATTAAGGAAATTTATAGCCATGTAATGACAAGAGGGCAATTACACCAGCACGCACCCTTAATATGCATGCACTAATGCAGCAAAACTGGGGCTGCCACTTGTGCAGCTTACTCTACTGTGTTTCTGGGCAAGTACACACTATTGCAAGTGTGCCCCTGTGCCAGCACCAAGCTTCCTCATGTCATTGAGTTTGCACTTATGAAACCATACCCACAGTTACACCAGCCTGTACTGGGAGGCCTTCCCCACTCAGGCAGCTTCTTCTGGTCTCTCAGTTTTGCTTCTTCACCCCATATTCATGACTAGAGATGCTTGATACTACAGTGACAAGAGGGAGTTAAAATAGTCTCCTCTTTGCCAGAAGATCTCTATTCCTTTGTTTGTGGTCCTTCTTGGCCCGATCACTAGTGCTGCCTGGCTTGCTTTGTATCTAGAGAGTGAAAGGTGGGTCCCAGGAGACTATGTTTGGGGAACCAAAGAATCAAATCCAATGTCCTGGGCACTCTAGATTAATGCAGTTACAAATCAGAGACTTACCAGCTGAACCAGGCAATCAGCTCCTCTTGTGAACACCATCAAGCTGAATGTGAGGAGGAAATAATCAGGAGCCTCCCACGGCTCATGAGTCAGGAAGGCAACAGGCAAAATGCAGAAAATGTTGTTAAAGACACAAAATTAGATGGAAAAAATGGGTAATTTGTTTGACTGCAATGTATCTATTTAACTGTAACAACTTGTTGCACGAACAGTGGGATGGATGGAGTTTCTCATCCTATAAATATATTTTCCACATTTTCTGACACTCAATATCCTGCAATAACCCTGGACTTTCATGACTCTTCTTTCCACAAAGTGCAAATAGCTCCAAGTACCCCCAGTCTTTCTCTGATCCCTAGATCTAATGACCTATGGAAGTCCCTCCCAACTGAAATCATTCTGTGGTTCTTTAATTAGCTAGCAATTTCCACAAAGTTTGAAGATACTTATTAATCCATTCAATGCCTTTATCTTTTGTTGTTGTTGTTGTTGTTGAGAGTGACAGGCAGGCAGGGCAATAACCTAAGCTCCTCCTTTTCCTCATAAAACTAAGGCAAAATACACAAAATGTTCAGTGATGTTTTAAATTCAAAGATCTTTGATTTGATGATTTCTCTTTAATTATATTTTAAGGAGATATATAGATCATTATTCCTTAATAATTCAAAGTGGTAAATCCATTACATCTGAATCCATACCATACTTCAAAGCTTTCCATGATTTAATGTGTAATTTTGAGCAGTTTTCCAAAGTCACATCTTTCATACAACTTTAATATAGTCAAGATGTCTAATTACATATCTATTAGGAAAAAAAAATAAAAAAAAAAGAGATGTAGCTTAATTTTCCCAATAAAAACAAGCTGGTTTGTCTAGAAGTTGTATGTTTATATCTAAAGTGGTGACCTACTTTCTGTTTCCCTTCTTTGAAAAGTCCAGTGATTCCTTTTAATCATCAAATTTTGTCCACAGAGAACGTCAAGTTTTACAGTGATATATATCCAAAGAAAAAAAGGAATGGAAGGTACTTTACTGGTCCATCTTTTTCTGTACAACTGTAATTAATCAGCTGTGGGTACGTGTAAAATGGTGTGCACTCTGAATAGAAGTCAGAAGGTGAAGCTGAAAAGTATCTCTGCAATTAGATACAGTTGCAACAACCCTTTCTAAAATTAATGTGTTATTAGTGGAAGAGGGGGATTGCCCTTAAGAAAATTAATGACTCCAGAGCAGCATGCCTTGTTCTGCAGAAGCATTTCAACTCACAAAAGTTCTCAAAATGCTTGTAACATGGTATTTGAATGATCCATACTTCTCCTCCTCTAAGGGAGGTGAGGTGTTTCAGAACACCATATTTGCAAACAGGCAACAGAAGATGAAGTGATTTGTTGTGCACCACAGGTCATGCAGCAGCTAACTCTGTTAAGGTACCAGGTGGACACTTAGAAGAAGAGGAAGAAGTTCTGTGACACTCCCTCTGTAAAACACCAGATGTCTGATCCAGAAGAACATAACACACATTTAACTTGGATCTTGCTGGCTCAAAGAGTTAACTGTGCACCCACAAATGTAGTTCTCTGCTTGTCTGGCCATAGAGGTGGGCAAGTACTGTCCCTTCTAGATAGAATGTTTGCTAATGTTGACTAGGTCTGCCAGGTGTTAGAACTTGTAAGCAAACTTAACCTATTATGTTCAAGTGAAAATAAGTGGAGTATGACATGAAAATGAGCAGTACTTCAAAACTGAAACCATTTGTCCTCCCTGAGATCACCTCACTTTGCCTGGCTGCACATCACATGCCCACCTGGGTACTGAGTTTGGCTTTTGTGTAACATGAAGTTGATGTCAACCAAGGCATTGACCTGACACCTACAGTGCTAACTATCCGATAAGGAGATTTCCTTATCTCCTTCCTCTACCTTCTTGCTCAGAATAAAAGCCTGCCTGCAGGAATCTTTTCCTTCTTTCAGGAGTCCACATTGATAATTACATCCTCTCTGCCACTGGTTCTTATTCAGATTTGATAGGAGGAAAAAATTCTTCATGGAAAGAGTGGTGAAGCATTGACACAGGCTGCTCAGGGCGGTGGTGCAATCTCTGTCCCCAGGGCTCTTAACAAAATGGGTGGATTTGGCGCTTCAAGAGATGGTGTAGAAGTTACAGTGGTGTAGGGCTGATGATTGGACTTGATGATCTTGAAGGTCTTTGCAATCTTGATAATTCTATGATTCATCACTGTGGTCTTCACTTTATCCTGAAGGTTTAACAGCCTCTGAAAAGCAGGCAAGAGCAGCATTAAGCACAGGTGACGCTATCACTACATGGAATCTTTATCATATTATAATGATCTGTCATATATTAAGGGATACATTTGATTTATTTTGAATGCATTATTTACAATCTGGAGAGTTCAGTACAAATGAGGGAGAAACTGATCCTGCAATTTGATCTGCCCAGGTAAACCCACCGAGGTCAGTGGAGTCTGCAGGGATAGATTGGATTCCAGTATTGAGATTATGCTTGTGAACTGTTTAACCGGTAAAGCCCTCAAAATCTTCAGTCACAAAATGACTAAATAAAGCATGGCAACTGAGACAGCAGTTGGTATTTTTAACTCAAAAAATGTTACAGCATTGGCAGAATTAATCCACTCATTTAATGTGGAAAAAAAGATACTAGAGAGGGAACGAGTTAAAGGAAGTTAAATTAGTAACAGAAACAAACTTTTAAAGTATCAGCTTGGAAAGATACACTTTGTGCTTTACAGGGAATAAACCTAGGTCCTAGTCAACAAGACTTGCTTCCTGCAGTGTCTTGAGTTTTGATCTCAGGTCACAAATTCCCAGTAAAGTGGAAAAAGGTCTTTAGCCCCACCACCACTTTGTGCCTGTGCATGTGTGTGAACATACGTCAGTGTGAGCATGTCAGAATTATGAAGCTTCATTGTTCCTACAGGAAACTGCTGATGCAGAAGCCCATTGGCTTGTGATAATGATGTAACTTCTGATTTATTTTTCTAGAGTAAGTTGTCTTGTAAGTATTACTGGGAATTTGAGTTCAGTAGGAGGAAGGAAAAGAAGTTTAAGTAGAAACCCCTGTCCTTTCATTGTTTTTATATCAGTCCTATTGTCATTGCCATCCTCCTGGTTTTCTTCTGTCATCTGCCAGCTTGCCAAGCTGGAGAGATCGAAGTGCAAGCAAGCCAAAAACCCAGGGCAGAATACTTCTTTAAAAGTAATCTTCAGCCTTTCTTAATAATAATAAAAAAATCATAAGAAACAAATGAGAGGCTTCTTTTTTCTCTCCTCTTCAAGCTAATTTTCAGAGGCATATGTGAATGAGAATGATTGCTACAGACACTTGAGCAGACACAGAGAATTAATTGCTAGAAAACTGCTCCTATATGCGGGGTCTGAGGAGGAGGAGGAGTTTCTCACTGCAGCAATGCCAGAACTGTGCAGAGTGTTTCAGAGAGAAGGAAGATACCAATTAGAGAAATAAGAAAAGCAGAGCTGGGAGCACAGAGATAAATATCTACAGGGGTCCCTGGAGCAATTGCATTTGAAGCCTTAAAAATAGGAAATATGAATTTAACTGGGATCCCAAAACGGAACAGAAGCTGGTCAAGTTGTTTGCCAGTATCACATAGTTGTTATAAGTGGTAGTTTACATTCAGAGTTTAGGGAGCCAGACTTCTAAAAAACAGAGGGAGAACTGACAATAGAGTGTGGGAGGCAAGATGAGAGCATGAGTTAACACTTCCACAGCAGTGAACTCAAAACAGAATGCAACATCTGACTACCTTTATGCCTTCTTGATATTTAGCAATGAATATCAATTATATTTAATACAAACTATTTTGTTATTTGAATATGAAACTTACTTAAACATTCAGGTGGTGGTAGAATCACAGCTTAGGGCAGGCTGTTGTTATTTCAGCATGCCTTGCTTTCCAGCAGCCCCTCCTCTGTCCTCTGGAGTGGAAGTGCAGTGGCCTTTCACTCAGAGTATGTTTTGGCTGAGCTTGGTTTTAGCCAGAATAAACCGTTTATTTCTTTTGAGAAAATTTGGGGGATGGGGTGTGGGGGTGTGTGATCGTGTCTGAATCTTTTGGGTAGTTTTAGATACCTTTTATTTGAAATACTTTGATGCATGGTACAGTTGGTGCTAGTAGGGCATGGGGAAGAAAGAGAACTATCAGTTTAATTTTTAAGATCTGCTATGTTTGGAAAACCATTGAATTGATCATTTTTAAAAACAGTCTCTGGTTGGAATTCACTTCTCAGTCTGGGATCCTTAGGATAAGATAGTCTTCTTAACTTTTGGGTTGATCCTTGATGTCTACAGTTGTTGCATTAAGAAGAAAGCAGGATTCCTATGATTCCTACATCTACCAAGCTTGTAGATGTAGATATAGCTGATGTAGATATATATTTGCTATCTCCCATAATTTCTTCCTGACTGTGCCTAAGGAAGCCCTTGCAGAGTAATCCCTGCTTGGCCAGTGCTGAAGGCTGTTGCTGGTATATGATGCTTGTAGGAATCTGCCTTGACACTTGATTTCCCTGGCTTCTCTGGAGGGTACTTCAGTGTTCTGGCAGGCTGCTGTTGTTGGTACTCATGATACTTCTTCCTTCGATGCTCCAGGTGCTTTGACACTTTCAGGAAGTTTTTCTTTAATAGGTTAACATGAAGTATCTTCTACAAAAGTGTTAATTGGGTGCTTCTACAAGCTCAGTGGGGTGGTCTTTTCATATTTCCATCCATAGGCTCAATAAACTGACACCAATGGCTGTAGGAATTTGAAGAGTTAGCTCCTGGACTCAGCTGAATGCTTCTGTCACGGCAGGGGAGAGATCTTTAATTCTTTATTAATAGGATTTCATGCTGCTGAGTAGCTTCAAGGAAATCAGTTCCAGAGGTCCTCCATAGCAGATGCTGAAGGAGCAAAAGCTATCTTTCAAAACAGACCAAGCCCCAAGAGGTTGGAATATTTAAAGATCTTGTCAGGGGATTTCTAACAAAGGCAAATCTTTTACCTCTTGCCTCAGATCAGAACAAGCAGAAGATTTTGAGTGATGCTCAGCTAGATTTGAGATCTGTGAACACATATGGCTGCAAGTGAAGAAGGACTGATGCTTTCGTTTGATGATTCTTTGGCACTTCAGTCCATCAGAACCCAAAGATCAGAGCTCTGGCCTTCCCCAGTGCACATGTGAAGAACTACAACCAAGAAGTCAGGCTCCCTGATGTAAGAATGGCAACAGGTTTTACCAAAACTGAATTACTCCAAGTCAGACTCTTAGGTATTTGTTACAAGTTCAAGGGGTATTTTAAAATGTCCTACAAAATGGTCTATTCTAAGGTCATGGTGAGGTTTGCCATTGGATCACTTCTTGTATGGTTTCTTAAATACTTTATTGGCAATGTCAAGTGAGTTTCATGCATCAACCACTTATCTTCCCCTAGAATTTACATGGCAGAGTGCTGCAGAGAACTCATTTGAGAGTCACTGCAAATAGGAGACTTGAGCTACTTTGCCATTTTCATCCTGCATTTTATAACAAAAACCTGTTCTAAATTTTTGCTAATAACCAATTGTAAACTGCTATTTCAGCAAAATAATTCCCTTCAAAGGTTTATTGAACTATTGTTGAGAACTGGCTGACGGGCTGGGCCCAGAGGGTGGTGATCAGTAGAGCTGAGTCTGGCTGGAGACCTGTGACTACCAGTGTTCCCCAGGGGCTGGTGTTGGGTCCACTCTTGTTTAACATCTTCATTGAGGACCTTGATGAGGGAATAGTGTCCACACTCAGCAAGTACCTGATGATCCAAAGCTGGGAGGAGTGTTGGACATGCAGGGATGCTGCACTGCCATTGGGTGAGACCTGGCCAGTCTGGAGAGCTGGGCAGTGAGGAACCAGGTGAGG
>VXBZ01000513.1:10746-25007 GCA_013399135.1 Heliornis fulica
ATGATGAAGGGCCTGGAGCATCTCCCCTGTGAGGAAAGGCTGAGTGAGCTGGGGCTGTTCAGCCTGGAGAAGACTGAGAGAGGATCCCATCCATGTTTATCAATATCTGAAGTGTGGCAGACAAAGGGAGATGCCAACCTCTTCTCAGTGGCCTGTGGGGACAGGACAAGGGGCAATGGCCACAAGTTGGACCACAGGAGGTTCCGCACTGATGTGAGAAAGAACTTCTTCAGGGTGAGGGTGAGGGAGCACTGGGACAGGCTGCCCAGGGGGGTTGTGGAGTCTCCTTCTCTGGAGACATTCCAGACCCATCTGGACACTGACCTGTGTGACCTCCTCTAGGGAACCTGCTTTGGCAGGGGGTTGGACTCAATGATCTCTGGAGGTCCCTTCCAACCCCTACAGTTCTGTGATCCTGTGACTGTCTCACTTGGTATCAGCATAACAGGCAGCTCTATTAGCAGTACCTTGTCTAACAGCAACCCTACTTTGGGACATTTAGTTGTTATAAACTGTCCATCCCGAAGTTTTAAATTATCTCAAACTGCATTTGATCTGAAGCAGCCTCCTCTGTTTGTCTTGGGGATATTTCCATCAAGGTCAACTGCAAGTTAGCAGTTAGTGGATTTTCTCCAGGCATTTACAAACCCACTGAAAATTTAGATTTGATCTAAAGCAAGAAATCCTACTTTAAAATAGTTTCCAATATTATAGGAACCAAGCTGTTTAACCTCATAGAAGTGTCACCTGTTGCAGTATAACATCAGTTAGCTGTGAGTGTCCTCTGCTGCAGAGTGGCATGCATTTTCAGGGTAAGAAATTCTTTGCTGGAGATCGCTCCGAGTTGTCTTACCTTTTGATTTAAATATGACTTGGGTTCTATATCCATCCCATTCTCATACCAATTCCATCCTTATCTGGCTTTTCTCATTATTGTAGCTTCTTTTTTGTTCTGATGCTCCAGGGGTAACAATCCATCCTCTGGAGAGGGCTGGCTACTCACTAGAATGGACTTCTCTAAAGAGATTGTCCACTTCTGTCCTAAACTTGCTGATAATATTTTGTAACTTCTACATTGTTCCATCACACTTTCTTCCCATTCCCATCCTCTTATTTTTTGCCATCCTTGGCTGATTAGTTCTCTGGTAAAACAGTAGCTCCTGCTTAAACTGGGGTCACACAGAGCAGCTGATCTACTTGTGAAGACCACTAACTACTTCTTGGAACCAGTGCCAAGCAACTGCTCTATGGACCCAAACCTCTCAGGGGATAAAGGCTTGCATTTAACTTGTTATGAGTAATCAAGATGTAGGACTGAGAGTCTGGGCTGAAGCAAAAATCAAAATGTTCTTTTCAAATGCAAAAATTATAGGTCAGTAGCTTTCATTTTTTTTAGGCAGTTGTTATGTCACAATCAATACTGGTCAAGATGTTGCTGGTAAGTGTAAGATCTCATTGGACATTAACAGCATTAAAGCTTAACCAAAACTAAAGAACAAACCAATATCTAGGCAAACCCATTTCCATGTGGAAATAGATTATTCTACAAAATATTTGGGATTGACAGAGGTAAAAAGAGTTCAAGTTCCCATTGTTTGTTCTGGGAACTTGAGTAAAGGCAAGAGAGGAGAGAGAGGATATTTTTCAAATCCTTTGGGCTGAGCATGTGAAAAATATCTTACCAGTGCTACTTACTAGATCATGGGCAGATCTTTCAAGGAAAAGGTAGAAGCCTGCCCCTTAAGGCATTTAAAATAGTAGGGTGCAATCCTGTGTTAGCAGATAGAATAGACTGAGGTACTGTTTACACAGACTCTTAGGACTTGAGAAAGGTAGTGATTGCCCTAGCCAGCAAAGATAAAACTGTAAGAGGATGAGTTGTGAACCTGCAGGCTCACACACAGGTTCTCAGTGAGGATATTCCTATTCATAACTTTGCATATATGCATTTGCAGACCTGCAGTTCTACTGAAATTTCTGATTTCTTCTTCTTTATATCCTGTAATTTGAGAGCTGAAATCACCAACAACATGGAGTTTAACAAGGGCAAGTACCAATTCTGCATCTGGTAAGGGGCAACCCTGGCTACATATCCAGCCTTGGGGACACAATACTGGAGGGCAGCCATGCCAGCAGTGTGCCCGTGCAGCCAGGAGGGACAACCGTGTCCTGGGGTGCCTCCAGCACGGCACGGTCAGCCAGGCCAGGGAGGGGATCGTCCCGCTCTGCTCTGCCCTGGGGTGGCCTCACCTTGAGCTCTGGGGGCAGCTTTGGGTATCACGGGACAAGAGGGACATAAAAGTAATGGAGGGTCTCCAGAGGAAGACAATGAGGATGGGCAAGGCTCTGGAGGGGAAGTCTTACAGAGAGAGGCTGAAGGCCCTGGGGTTGTTCAGCGTGGAGAAGAGGAGGCTGAGGGGAGACCTCATGGCGGTCTGTGACTTCCTTACAAGGGGGAGTGAAGGGGCAGGTGCTGATCTCCTCTCTGTGGGGACCAGGGATAGAACCCAAGGGAACAGCATGAAGCTGTGACAGGGGAGGTTTAGGTTGGAGGCTAGAAAGAGGTTCTTTACTGAGAGGGGGGTCAGGCACTGGAACCAGCTCCCCAGGGAAGTGGTTGCAGCACCCAAATGGACTGAGGTGAAGAAGCATCTGGACAGTGCACTTGGTCCCATGCTCTGACTTGTCTGGTCCTGTGTGGAGCCAGGAGTTGGACTTGATTGTCCTTATGGGTCCCTTTCAGCTTGGGAGATTCTGGGATTCTCTGATTTGTAGTAGAAAGACTATTGTTTAAACATTGGTGTTTAAATAGGTTATTTTTCAAGGATGCTTCTAACATGTTACCGGTCATCTCTCCATACAAGAGCTAGATACTAATTTCAAGAAATTAGGATACTTTTTCCAGTCCAACATCCTAACTTTCTATGTTCCTGAGCAGTGATTTATACCAGTGTCACACAGTCCCAGAAATTAAACATTGCAAAGGTCAGTATGCCTAAAGATGTTGCTACCATTAGTCACCTTTCCCATCTTCTTGCTGAGTGTCACTGCACTCACAAGCAAGGACAGCTGTTGTTGCTGCCATTCTATTTAAAGATCAACCCAGGCCAGAGCTCTTTGCCTTCAGTGTATTGGGGTGGCAATCTAGAACCCAATTCCTCAGAGGATTGGATGTCTCTGCCTTGGAGAGAAGTAGGGCTAAAGGCAGTGTAGACTCAGACTGCTGATTTTAATGTATGGGTTCAAGTGTGCTGGAGCTTGGATAAACAGCAGGTAGTAGCAGTGATGGAGAGGTGCTGGGCTGCATGACAGGTAATACAGGCTGGGTAAATTGTTGATCTGATTTTGCTGGCTGTGCAGAGCTTGGACATACAGATAAACTAATTTTTTAACCCTTCCAGGCAAAAGTTTAAGGACTGGCTACCTAGACACTCATGAAACATCCTCAATCCTCTTCTTCCCCACTAGAGAAGACCGAATAGTGAAGTAGTTCTCTTATATACTCAGCAGTGGGACAGCTCAGGATTTGGTTTTGGGAGGTGGCCGAGCAGAGGGAACTACAACTGAGTGTGGTGGTAGAAGGAGGCAGGAGGGAAGCCCAGGCTTACCTGCTGTCTGGAGAGAAGGGGAGGGAATTTCCACAGGTAGGAGGACATCCTGGCAGGAAGGGGCAAAATACCATAGGTGGGGGCTCCTGAGAGTGGGGAAGCCCAAAATGTAGTTTGATCCTCTGACCGGGTACAGCTCTGAGGGGGATGCAGCTGGTGAGGTCACTTGGCAGCAGGACTGTGCACAGTGCACAGGGCTTTCTGCCTGGTACTTGCTGTGGTGTGACACTGCAGGGAAACTGCTGTTTCACAGGAGACATGTAAACACACACTCTTGTGATGCTTGTGCTCCCACACTCACTATCCCCTCTTTATCATATACAACTCAAGTTCATTACTTTTCCTTCCCCATTATTGGGGGGGTGGTGGTGGAATCACTGTTTTGGGGGTGGGGAAGAGACATTTTATAATCATCATGTAGGCTAGAACTTTTCAGAGATCGATCCTTCAGAGCACTTTGAAAATTCCCACCAGAAAACATCACATATGGAAAGTGGAGGAAGAAAGGGCTGGCTCAGGAATCATTTCTGGGGATATGAGACTTCAAAGAAGAGAAATAGCAATAACCTTGATGAAGGAGAAAGGCCTGTTGGTCCTCATGTGGTTTTTCTTGTTGTTCTGGCTACATCAGCTGTCTGCTGGTTCCTGCCCGGAGCAGCTTCCTTGTTCTTGCCCTGTTATGCTTGAATCCACCTCTCCCCACTTCCAAAACACAGAACATGAAGTAGATTGATCAATGAAATAATTGATCTGGTGTTCCCTAATGCCAAGCAAATCCTTCCAGAGTGTGCCTGACCATTGGTCCCCAGGACAGTGGCTTGCCTGGGGAGCACCAGCCTACACCAGAGGCAAGCAGGAGAGTCCAGGCCCAGCAGCAGTCGCCTCTCTCTTGAGAGTAAATGAATTAAGTCTTTTTACAAATTTTTATGTAGAAAGTCTTATTTCCATTTGTTTTCCTGCTTTATTTATGGAGAGATCATAATTATCACAACAACCAATTACATGCATATTGTAGTAATTGGAAGTTTGTGTACAGGAAAAAGAAATATAAATGATATGAAATAGGCTTATCTCAGTGAAACAGAGGAAGACAGAAGAAGACCTGTTATTACAGTACGAAGAGTGTCTTCTCCCAAATAGATGTCTTCTTGCTTTGCAGTCAGACACAGAGGTTCTATTTCAATAAACACATTTTTAAAAATCTAGGAGTTTACTAGCTGCTCATTTATTTAATTTCTTATATCAAACAATGACACAATTCCTTGGGGCCTTTATTTGTTGCTAAATGGCTTTACTATGCAAAAGGCCCTTGAATAGGGACGTTACAAAGGGAAGGCTTTGTGTGATGTTTTGCATCCATCAGCCTGATGTTTCCTCTGCTCCTTAGCTCTCACACCAGAAAAAAAAAAAAAGAAAAAGAAAAAAGTTTAGCTATTGCAAAGGGCTGGAGAGTACTGCTCACAAGAAATAAGAGGTTTCAGATATCAATGGCATCTCTGAGAGGAAATTTCAGTCTTTCCTTGAAGGATTGAATAGCCATAATGGTTGAATCTAGGAAGCAGAATAACAGTTCAAATATGTAAAAAAAAAAAAAAGCACAAAATTTTAAAACTGACCTGTAGGCAATCTCAGTTTGTCCCAGAGTCATTTTGTAACAGAAAGGCAAAATGGTTTTGCAATATATCTGGAATTCAAAATTCACAAATTCAAACTACCTACTCTCACTTGATCATGAGCTGGAAGAAATGCCAGCTAATTCAAATCAAGGTGAACTGGGCAGCAAGGTAGCAAAAACACAGAGTGCTCTGATTTGTATCCCATCCCTAACAGAAAAGGTTGGCACAAATGTGACTATTTGAAGTTTTGGGGGTTTGGTTTGGTTTTTTTTTTCATTATGGAATTAAAATCAGTTCCTAAAACTTTGCAACATTATATACCAGTCAGGACAATACATGTCTATAGCCATGCTCCTCCTATCAACAATGATCAGAGAGAGTAGGATAAACAGTCATTGTGGCCACCAAAAATAGAAATATAACATCAAGGTTAAAGGAAGATATCAAAAACCATAAAGGGAACCATAAGGCTTATCTAAGCATATCTGAATATCTTGATCTTTCATGAAGACTGCAGCTGGAAGCAAGTCCCCAGAGGGGTGCAGGCATCTGCTCCTTCTCCCACATCAGCTCATTCTGCGTGGAGACCCCAGGACAGGGTGGATGAAGTCCCCTCCCAAGAAGCTGCAGGGCAGTCCAATAACAGAACTACAAAGACAACATAGTTAACGTGCTATAGGCTTTTCAAGCTAAATTCTTAACTGCCATAAAACCACACAGCTCAATGCAGTCACTATGTGTGTGTCAACCTTGTGCATCCTCACAAACAATCTGTTCACTGAAACCTGTAGGAGGACAAGTTATGTGAGTGCTGATGGAGACCCAGTCACCAAGGGTATAATTTTGATGATTTGCTCCCTGTGTGTGCGGTGCTTAGGATGAACCAAGAGTGCTGGGATGGGCTGGCTGCCTTCTCCAGCCTCCATGCATTCTCGGCACAGCTGGAGAGGGACCATGGGAGGTCTGTTAGGAAAAAGACTGCTGTTTAGCTTATAAAGCAAAGATGATCCCTGAGTGAGACACGTGGTGTTAGTTGCAATTCCCTGGGACAAAGCTCAAGCATGCCACCCTGCTTTTCATGGTGAGGAGGTGCCCCCTGCATTGGCCCTCAGGTGTCTGTGTGGGGTCAGGCACTTTCTTCATTTTTCACAGAAGAAACAAGGAGATTATCTCCCAAAGTAATGACTCCAGAATGCTTCACATATGGCTTTAAGATAGAGTGGTATGGGGAGGAAAACTACTGTGCCTCCACACACACAAAAGCTGCAAGAAGAGTGTCAGTGTGCATACACTGAGACCTAGAGAACCTCGGGAAGCACTCGGAAACCGAGGCCTACCGGTTCTGCTGTCCCTGGAGCACTGTTTGTTCACTTATGCATTGCTTCCTTTTGTAGGGTCCTTAGCTCTAATTTACTATATTTTAACAAGATTCTTGTCTGCCTTCACTTATTTCTCAATGGGTTGCCATGCTGAGAGAGTGGAGGCAGATGCCTCCTCTGCTCCCTTCCTTCCTCCTCGCCCAGGGATCTCCCTCTCCCCAAACTGCAGGCAGATTGAGAGGTCTGGCGTCTGGAGAAGTGAAAAACGAGGTGATCTCTCACCATTCCAATTCCACTTTTTGCCTCCTATTTTAGACCCTCTTGGCTCAGTATGCTGGCTGAGAGTCTGCAGGCCCCGAGCTGTGGCCTCCTCGGACGTGAGGGGCTGTCACTTCAGTGTGCCATGGAGGATCCTGTCCCTGTGCTGGCATGTAGAGACACAAGCTTCCACAATCTCATTCTGGGCCACGTGAGGGAGCTTAAACTCACAAAAAACTGTCTGCTTTAACTTTCTTTATTGTTTGTTTTTTTTTTTTCCCCTCTCTTCTACATGCTGCCACATAGTGAATGAAACTTCTAGAAATAAAAGAGCTGCCCACATCTTTTGTGGCTTTCAGTGGTTCAGATCAGGTGAGCAATCAAAGGGCAAGGCAGAGGCATGTCTTTTCATTGCCTACTATAAACAATAAAATTCAGACTTTGCACCATAAACAAGCATGGCTGCTATCATATTACTGTCCCAAGGCTGATTTATATAAACTGCCTTTTGAGTTCTGATTAATCTCAGAATAACACATGCCATATAGGCAGACCAGATTGTTAGAATAAAATTTCAATAACACTTTTAGTTATTCAGGTGCCTACTAATGGGCAATTTCTGGATCATGGAAGTTGCATGGAGTTTCTTAAATGCTTTAGAAGAGATGTAGTTAAGCAAATTAATTGTTTTTTTGTCTTTGAAGAAGTTGTATTGCTATTCTGTATGTGCTGTATATTCAGTAACTTCAGTTTGGCCGATTACTGGAGGTGCGAATACATGTGTTAAAGTGGCACACAAGGAGCTGCCTCAAGTCTTTTCAACTTAAGTTGTGGAAGGAATATTTACAGGGACTGAAATCCAAAGGGTTTTCAGAAGTACTGTCTGAGGTTGTGGTCAGGACTACTTGAAGTAGTGAACCGAGTTCATTGTGAACTATAAAGAGACTTTCTATCAAAGCATATACTAAAAGGAGCACTATTTCTTCCAGTCAGCAATTCAGAAATCATAAAAGCCCTTGATTATAGACTCGTCTTCTGCACCCATGATATAAAACCCTTCTCCCCCAAAGAGTTTTGAGGCAGACTCCCTCTGGATTTAGGTGAAGAGCCTGACATGCCCACAGCTGATGATGCATTAATGTGTGGCAGTTCAAATGGCAGTGTAGTGAGTCTGGGGACACTCTGGGGACAGGAGAATTCAACACATGGAAGACTTAGCTACTTAGAAAAATGCTGCAAGCAGTTGGGAAACAGCTGCCCCAAAACAAACCCCCAAAAGGTGCTATTTAGTGCTGCAGTTCAAGCCCTGTGTTACTGGAAAAGAAGTACAAATGCACTACCCTTTATCAGTCAGAAGTCCCTGTTGTCCTGGATTCCCATGCAACTGAAAGCAGAATCATCAGCAACAATGGGAGCTTTATTTATCCTGCACAACTGCTGCCAAAGCAGTCCTGGGCCTTCCATGGGACTGCTATCAATATGATCCGAGAGAGATGACTTCGGCGGAGCGCGGCAGAACTGCTGTATCACCAGTCTCGGGTCCATCACTGGATATGCTGACTGGCAGCTGCTGCACAGGGTCCCTAAAGGGACTTGAACGTTTTTAGGAGATGGAAATGGCACTATTCAACCTGGCTATCCTGGTCAAGGCTCATGATTGCTCTACCCTCTAGAGGCAGTGGAGAGGATATAATTGCTGCTGTTATGACAGCTGATTGAGATTTAGAGTAGGGATTGTGGTCTGAGCCCAGCCCTGCATCCCACACATACAACTCCCACCTAGGTGGTGGGAATTTCAAGGATCAATGAATAAAGAGATGAGTCAAAAATTAAAATGGGAATAATTTTTCATCATCTTTCTGATGGCTCCCTGGGCCCCATTATGAGGTTGTCTGTTCATTTCTTTATTTGAGGTAAAAGTAGAGGTATACTGAAGGAACAAGCATTTAAGCCTTTCCCGTGTCAGGGACATTCAACAATTTTGGATGTGCTGGACAGAGTTTGCCATCTGCAGCAAAGGAGAAGTCTGTGGCCTCTCAAGTGTCCTATGGGCCATAATCTAGTTAGTCTCCCTAATATGACCTAGTTCTTGCCAGGACTGTCATCCTGCTTTCATAGGGGACAATAATGAAACTAAAGCTGCTTTCCAGCCTGTAGGACTCCTAAAAGAAAAGTATTTTGCTGACAAGTCTGGGCTTGATACTGGAGCAGCAGTGGGACTGATAAGGTCTCATCTGGGAGTGGACTAGGCAGGTTGGAAGACTTTTCACTGGACATTGTGACCAAGCTCATAGGGTTTAGGGAGCAATGCAAATTTGAGGGCATTAAACTGATATATACCTGGAAAGGTCACTGATTGCATCCCAGGGGATGGAGCCTTTACAGCAGAGGGACTTAAGTCCTACCAGAGCTTGGCATGTAAAAACATTTCACTGCCACAGAGCCAGGAAGAGCTCTGAAGCTCTGTGTCTTTCTCGTAGAATTTCCAAATCTTCACTGAAAATAAAATGCCAGTGGGAATTCTAAGGAGAATAACCTTTCCTCTTTCAGAAATATGCTGCCTTTTTGTTGTTGTTGTTTTTTTCAGTCTTCCTGGCTCCTCATTACATGAACCCTCCAGGCATGAGAGCTGAATCTAGGCTGACCAGGTCAGAGTTGCTTTTGGTGATCACAGCTTAAAGAAATAGTTGACAGCAAAAAACATCTTAGAAATTATTCTTTGAAGTGATGCTGACATTGTTTCTTTATGGGCTGAAAAGTGATAGGCAAGTGATAAGGTCTGTCCATCCTTAAGTTCACTGCATCCTAAATGTGGTGTTGGTTGCCAGCAGGGTGAGAGGTATAAAGGCAAACTTTGAGCCATACTTCCCAGGCAGAAGGAACTTGTCAGAGATCCAGACTTGGAGCCTGGTATCACCATGGCAAGCCCCTAACATGCTAAATGTCACACACATCTAAGCAATGCATGTAGATGTAACCAAAGTTACATCTACATGCATTGTAGTTACACATAACTGTGTGATGTTCAGTTGTTATTTCTATCTTGAGATATCCTACAGGAAGGGCTTGAGCACAGCCAGCAAGGCCACCGATGTGCAGTACAACAAGGATTCTCTCTGCTTATCAGATGCCTGGGAGAATACACCTCATCCTGATACCAAAAGCAATGACATCATAAATCAATGTACAGCAAAGCCTGTATGTTGACTGTGGCTCAAAAATATTTGGCAGTTCCCAAAATATTAATTTCCCTCTCCCAGTAACACCTCTGCTTTGATAACATCATTTGCTTTTCATTTTGATTTAAACCTCCCAAAGCTCTTTTTGACAGTGTCAAACCATAAGGTCCTTTGGAAATAACTCACTTTCCTCTTGCCTCATTCCTAAATCCCAAAGCATGAGACATCTTTCAGGGGGAAGAGCAAAAGGTACTGACCTGCTTTATTAAGAGACTGTAAGGATCTGCAAGCCTGACCATGACAGCACTGTGCCCTCAGGGCCAAGAAAGCTGATGGCACCTGGGGGGTATCAAGAGAAGTGTGGGCAGGAGGTCGAGGAAGGTTCTCCTGCCCCTCTGCTCTGCCCTGAGGAGGCCTCACTGGGAAGACTGTGTGCAGTGCTGGGCATCTTGGGTCAGGAAGGACGGGGAGCTACTGGAGAGGGGACAACAAGGAGTACAGAGATGCTGAGGGGACTAGAACATCTCTCATGAGGAAAGGCTGATGGACTTGGAACGTTTTAGCCTACAGCAGAGAAGGCTGAGAGGGGATCTTATCAGTGCTGATAAATACTTGAGGGGTGGGTGTCAGGAGGATGGGTCAGTGTCTGCTCAGTGGTGCTAGTACTAGTTTTCTAGTATATAGAAGGATATGAAAAATTCTGTTAGTATGACAAAATGATATAGTTATGTAACTGTTGTTGAGGAGCTAGCTGAAATCCTAGCACCAGGACCTATCTGAAATCTCTCTCCAAACCTCTCAAATCCAGAAGTACCAGACTTTAAATTTATTTCCCTGACACGGCTCATTACGAAAGGACATGGCACACTCTGCACCCTCTCTCAAGTCAGTGTTTAGTTCATAGTGTTCTGTATGTGGAAGTTATCTGTCCATTGAGTAGCATTAGATGTCCCCAAATAATTTTAGTCATTTCACTGGGTATTATCCCCAGAGAAGTCAGGAATAGGATCAGAAGGTCAGTGTAAGGTGCACTGACAGAGCGGGGTGCTGAGCTGTGCCTGAGCTGTGCTCCAGACAGGAGCAGGAGCAGCTTCCCTGCTCTCGGCACGGTGATAACATTACACTGACCAGGGGCAATAAAGTATCTGATTGAAACAGTCTTTCAGGTACAGTTTGCTACCAATCACATTACAAGTGCTGTGAAAGGCTTGAAAGAAACATCAACTCTTCAGGTTGAATCTGTTTGGGTTTTTACCCCAAACTTTCTGCACCAAGAGTCCCCAAATCCGTAAGAATACTCCCCAATGTAAAAGCATCACCCAGAGATACTGGCTCCACTAGAGCAGGATTTCTTGTGTGTGTATCATCTCTTCCCAGCAGCAGCCAGAGATGGATCCAGTCCTCTAGTGCCAGCCCAGTGCTGATTCCCGCTTCCTGCTCTGAATAACATGACGCTGCACAGTGCCTCAGATGATGCTGTCAGGAGCAGCAGTGTGAGATCAGTGTGATGACTCACTCACTGGTCTCTTAAAGAAGGGTGTAAATATTACAGAATTTAATGCCAGAATAAAGAAATTAAGAGTTTCTCAAGCTTCTGAACACAGTACATGACAGAGCCACAGGCCGGCTGCGTTACATTTCTCTCAACTGGCTGCTTCTCTACATATAGGAGATATTTTTCATTCCTTTCATTAAGATGGGAAACCTGTCTTCCTGTCCACCTCCCATCCTGCTTCTCACAGAAATCCTTCACTAGAATTTTCCCAAGAGTATCAAAATTTTGTATATAGCACATAAACTACAGCATTACAAAAACGAGCTGGTCACAAAGCCCCTCAGTTCTGGTGAGGTGACAGAAGGTAAAAACCAGACTGGGGAGTTCCTGATGGATTTTCTGGGGAATCTCAGCCTCTTTTACTGTTATTCATAAAACAAATAACATTTTTATTTGTGGAACATAACAACTTGCTTGAAACAATGCAGGAAAATGAGAACACAGCCCTGCCTCTTTTTTTATATATATATATTTTTTGTAACTTAGCAATCCAAGAAAATTCAGAGGAATCGGACAGTGGTCAGAGCATGGGGTAGGATGGAGGACTGAATTAAATGGGAAAACCAGCTCTTGACAACAGAGACATTTCTTCCCTAGATGGCATCAGACATAGAGGTTCACAATCTCAGCTGTAAACTGAGGAACCTTCCCTTCCCTTCCCTTCCCTTCCCTTCCCTTCCCTTCCCTTCCCTTCGGCTANTCCTTCCTTCCTTCCTTCCTTCCTTCCTTCCTTCCTTCCTTCCTTTCCTCCTCTTGGCTGTAAATTGTGGCACTAGAGACAAGATCTTACCCTAGAAGCACAGTGGAAGAAGGTATCAGAAGGTATCAGAAGGTATTAGGGCAGGGAGAGAGAGAGGGAGAAAAGGGATCTGCAGAGGAGTGTGAAGTGGGGGAAAGAGGGGCTGCCGGAGGGGACAGAAGCCAGGAAGGGTCAGGCAGCTGGGTCAGAAGTTCTCCTTCCTTTCAAGGAACTGATCAAGGACAATGGAGAAGTGATCTGGGCAGTACCAGGAAAATCGTGGTGGATCTAGACCCCTGTCAGCCATGTGGCCCAGGGAGCCACGCGAGGATCTTCAGCATTTTGCAGCTGAGTCCCTTTTTGAGCGCACGTGGTCTCGTGGTTCGTGACACCCAAGGGAGGGAATGGAACAGAATTGCACTGACTTGTGAGGGAGTGTGCTCAGCTCTGCAGCCAAGTGTGGAGAAAACAGGGGCATTGTTAAAAAACATTCCAGTGTGGGACATTCCTTTGTGTTTACTTTTCCACAGCACTTTTAAAGGCCTTTCATATAATGCTGGAACAAGAATGGGAAATGCCTTGTCTCAGACTTCCTGTTGTCAAAGCAAAAACCAGGCCAATATCCTCGGTGTGAGTGCTGGCACGGGTCCAAGGCACAATTTATTGGGGGGGGGGGCCTTCAGATGGCTTGTGCTGTAGTGGGGCTGCAGGGCTGGCACAACAGGGCTGTCCTCTGCTGATGGGCACCACTACTGCTCTTCCAAGTCGTATTTTACTTCTAATTCAGACGGACAGAGGGACAGAGAGAGGAAAGGACAGTGATACCCTGGGTTGAAGTCCAAAGGGTATTGTTTTCTCATTATAAGCATTGTGTTGCCATCACAGATAATTAAAATCCTACATCTTAATTTAAAAGAAAAAAAAACATGCAGAAAGGTACTGAAGCCAGAGACTCCTTGCTGAAAACCCAGGAGATATCTGTTTTTCTTCCTGTCTGAGTATTTTATCTTATGGGATTCTAGGGTATTGCAGTGGAAATGCCAGATATTAAAACCTCATTATACTTTTGTATGCAAAATAGATTTTAATTGCTCACCATCCTAGACAATTACCCTGGCAGCCAAAAATTCTAGAAAATGAACAGCCAAAAGGGATGAAAAATCTTCAGTTTTGCTTTGTTGGACAGCAAAATCTGCATGCCGATTCACTCAGCCAAAACACTGCTAACACAAGCCCATTCCCACGGAGGCACTTTTCCATGGAAATTTCCTGAAGTGAAGCTACTTGTGTCTCCTAAACTGCAGTTACAGTATAAAATTAAATGTTCTTCTGCAAACTGCACCAGTGTATAGAGCTTCAATAGGAAGTAGGGAGACAGATGTGCTGCATCCTTACCCTCGGCACCTTGACTGTATAAATCACAAGCAAAGTGAGGTGCTCAAAGCCCCACTGCTCTCGGACGGTCAACACTCAAGATGCAGTGCAAAAACATCTTGACATTAGGAATCAACAAGGCAACAGTGAAAATTTCTTCTATATTCTTGTCCAACAAGAAGAAAAAAAAAGTCATACACATGATGCTGCTGATTCTCACTTCCAAAACTGGCAGTGTCAATGCAGCGGGAGTGCCATGGATTTGCTGCAGAAAAGTAGTGATGTCTAACCAAACTGTCTCTGTTTCATGGGTATTCTGGTATTTCTGTCCTTGTGTGAGTCTCTGTTACCCCTTGGGGTCTCCATCACAGGTCTCCTAATCATCAGTCTAGTCTGTTCTTAAAGCAGATCCCTGGGGACCCCTCCTCTGCTTTCACCAAGTATACATTCCAGGAGGAAGCTCACAGTTGGGTGCTACAGCCACCCAAAGGGAGTTGGTGCCACCCAAGCCCCATCCAGACAGCAGAGCATTGTGGTAAGTTGGACAAATTCAATACAATCTGAAATACCTGGAGACTGAGGCTACAGACATCACCTCGCCCCCCCCCCCCCC
>VXBZ01000513.1:25044-36456 GCA_013399135.1 Heliornis fulica
TGGTCCGCTGGTAGTTTTGTACTGTAAGACTGATGACGGGATGGCGCCAGGGACAGGGACGTCATTCCTCTATGTCAACTGGCTCCTCGCCTTGTCAGCCCCGCGCTCGGTGTGACTCAGCGCACGGGCAGTTACGGGACATCCCTGCCCCCACTAGCGGCCTCGGACGAATGTCCCGGGGTACGGGGGCGTTGCAAATCGTCCCGTCCCGTGTCCCACCGGCAGCTATTCACGCCCTCGCTTCGTGGAACTTTCTCCCGGGAACGGGAAACTGAGGGCGGGTCGGGGCGTTGCAGGCGCGGAGCCCCATCCCCGCCCTGCGCGGGTGCAGCCCCGGGCCGGGCCGGGGGCTCCGGGGGCTCCGCGGCACCACCTGGCCTGGAGCGCCGGGCTGTGCTCAAGCAGCGACCTGGAGATAATCCGACCGTGGTTTCCAAAGCACTCGGCGTTCCTGCGCGCACCTTCTCAACTCCCTCTGCTCCCCAAGCGCCGTGCTGCCGGCATTCGCTCCCTGGCTGCTCCCCGGACCTGGGGCAGCTCAGGATTTGGCTGTGTCTCCAAAGGCCAAGGGGACAAAACCGGTGCGGTGGGGGGCGGGGTCAGCCCGGCCACCTCCCTTCCCAGACCCCGACCTCCTCCGGATGGGTTTTCCAGTCCGTGAAAGGGACCAGACCGGACCACACCGCAGCACTTGTCTGATGCGAGTCTGACGCAGAAACCTGATGCCCTAAATGGGTATTTGCAGATGAAACGCAACATCTCAGCATGTGACACGACTTTGCAAATTGGTTGAAGCTAGAAGTGTGAGAAGTCAGTGGGTTAAGTGTAATTAAAACTGATGTAATTGGAAAAAATTACATGTAATTGAAAGAGATTCTGATCCTTCTAACAGGTAGGTAGAAACGTTTTGTTTGGTCCTGGGTTTTTTTTTGGTGAAAGGTCAGCACCACAGTCTATGAAAATTAGTTCTTCCCAGAAAGCATAAAACATCTACTGGTTATCCCAGGAACATCTGCTTTAGGACCCTCTTCAATGCATTAGTCATTCAGGATCATAATGTGACTTTCTTAGTTCATTAGGAAGACATACTTGTAAAGCTTCACGATGAAAAAAAGAAAAAAAATCAAACCTAATTTAAGAACATAAACTGCTTCACTTGGAATGTGAATGCTGCTTTAGATAGGTGACATAGGGACCAAGGCCAGAGACAAGGATTATGCAGCACCTGAAGGTGAATACAATGGAGAGAAATAATTCTGGTGAGGAAGAACCTGCTGTAGACACTATTTACCCTCCTTCAAAGCAAAAGGTGTGTGTGTGTGTGTGTGTGTGTGTGTGTNATCCTATATATATACAACATATATATATATATATATATATATATATATATGTCTGTTGTAACAAACCAGCCCAGCCTCTCTGGGGTCAGGCTGCTCTTGCAGCTCCCAGTGCAGTTGGCTGGGAGGGGCCAAGCTGCTCACTCTGGCCACCATCCATGGGACAGATCCCATTCTCCACTGCCCATCATGGTCTGCAATGCATGTACCTCACTTACAAGCGATGTCACCAGGATTTCCTGGAGTGCTGTGACCATAAGTGAGTGGCTTTCATCAAAAAGTCACAATAACTTGAACACCTTAAACCTGCTCTTAGTTAATGCTAGGCAGCAGCAGCAGGGAAGATGCTGCTGCACTGACCTGTTCCCATGAAGTGCCCGGCGTGTGGGATACAACCACCCTGACAGAGTTTGGTCCATGATACTGATGTAGACAGGAACTAGTTGTAGTAGGCACATGTTAGTTTGACATGTTTAGAATTTCTAGTTTTGGCAGGTTTAACTAAAAGACTGGACAATAGTAGGGAGGAACAAATTATTAGCTAATAGATGTCTTTTAACAAAGGGCTTCACCCAGTAACAAGGATGAGCTAACAGAGGCTGCTAGAAAAGATAAGCAGGGATATGGGGCAGTTTGAGAGGACAGCAGTTCAGACCGGTCTTACAGTTGCTGACTCATCACAATTTGGCACTCCACACCAAAGGTCAAGAGCGCATCCTGAAGAAGACTACGAGCCTTCCTCCCAAAGCCCCCAGCCCACGACCACCGGACGGCAATGCGCAGGCGCCAGGGGAGGAGACTTATGATAATGAGCTCTCAGAACTGCTTGAAATCACTCTCGGAATTCTTCAGAATAACCCGACCTTTTCTCAGGAAACCTCTGTCCCCGCCGGACGTCGGGTCACAACGAGCCGCTGGTTTGGTGGGTCTGCCTGCCGGCTCTGCCCCCTTGCGCCCGGCGCCGGAATGAGCATACCCAGCTTCACAACCTCTCACGGGCCGGCAAGTGTGATTCCACAAGCCAATGCCAGCCTACGGTTCTCTTCCCCTCCCTTGTACAGGTTGGGGAGAAGACCAGCTACCTCCTTCCCTCCGTAGTGCTGAGCTGCCAAACACAGAGCAGAGCCTATTGCCGGACCCATGGCTATCAGGGCTGTGGTCCCAGGAACCCTTCCAGCTGCTTCTCTCTTTCTCAAAGGCTTTAAATCTGCTCAAGGCTTTTTAAAGATGAGATCAGTAGTGCAGGAAGGGGAACCTTCTCAAAGCTGATGAAATCACCTTATGTATGTAAAACCCGCAGAGAACAATGCATGGGCCATCTCTGCTCCCACTTCTGGAGAGTTTTGTACTTTTGGCCACAGGCAATGGCACTGATAAAAAGATTAACAGGTGCTCAGTATCTTAGCACATTCCTACTTCGGGAGTCACCAAGGGAGATTTGAACACCTCTGAGTGCTCTGCAGGAACTGGGAAGGGCAGAAGATTATATTTAAACCTTTGCAGTCTTGCCCTAACAGTAATTGTTGACAATCAGCCTGGTCAGCCTGTAAGGAGCCCATACCAGGTACTGCACGCAGGTCCCCTTTGCTACATGAGGATGCCAGCCAAAGAAATGTCGCTTTATGTGAAATGTGGGAGCGTTGCCACAGCAGAAGCCAGCGGGGATCTGCTCTCTGCTGCAGACACAAGGACATCCGCCATCCAAAGTAAATCACGGTCCATCTTTGCAGAAGCTAAAAATAGAGCTGGTCGGGATTTGCATGCAAAGCTAGAGCGGTGAAGAAAAGCTTTCAGTCCAAAGGGGAGCTCCTGTAAAGAAAAAGCGAGTTTTTATTGTGTGGGAAAGCCAGCGGGGGAAGGGCGGCTGCTCCCCGCGCTGAAACGGGTGGAGATGTCCGCTAACAGTCCGCATTCCTGGGCTGCCCCATCTCCCCCCTTTATCTGTCGATCTGAAAGGCAGCAACAACCATTCATGTGTACCTGGGGTGGGCTGGCGGCTGGAAAAGGCCTTTCAGATGCACAGGACGCACAGGCTTCTGCGCTGCCAGTGATCAGTTACTACCTCAGGCAGTTCTCAGTGTTTGTGTGCTTGGGTTTTTTTGGTGGGTTTTGACTTTGTTTGGGTTTGGGGTTTTGGTTTTTTGCTTGGTTGTTGTTTGCTTTTTGTGGTTTTGGGGTGGTTTTTTTTTGTTTTGGTTTGGTTTTTTTTTTTTTTTTAAATCTCCACATGCTGGATCCTGTCAGTTAGTGAGAATTTCGGCCCAGATTTTGCATCTCCTTATTTTTTATTTTTTTTAAACCCACAGCTTGTTCTTTCAGAGGAGGGGAAAGCACTTTGGGAAGCACTTTTACAGGCAGTGCTGGGACAAAAGAACTCCTCATCACAGGCTGAGCCTGAGAATCGCTGTCGGGATGAGACAGACAGGACAGACAGTGTCACCCCAGATATCCCCTGGGAGGCTGAGAGCTGAAGTGGACATATACAAGGCATCACGACCCCTGCAAAGCAGGAAGAACTGGGCAGAGTCCTGGGAGCCAAAGGCCCTCCTGACCTAATGCATCCCTCCCCAGGAAGCCTCTACATCTTCTCCACGTTCTGAGCGAGCCTGATGGCAAGAGATGGCATTTGAATTTTCCTTACACCTGGAGACAGTATTTGTAAAAAACCTGCTTGTATTTTGGCACCATCTCCTAGAAAAGGCACAGCACACCTTTCAGTGTAAGGATCCAAAGGTGCCAGCTGGGAAATGAAGAGAGGAGGTGAAACTGCCACTTGAAATGAGGTGCTGATATAGACAGCACCTAGTCAGCTCCAACAAGTGATCTGTGGAAAGTTAAAAGGTGTTATGAGTGAAGTATAAGGAAATACGAGAACACTGAAAGACCACTTAACCCTCCATCAGGTTGTGGAAGTAGATTTTACCCAAAACCTTGGCAGTGTGGGGTTCATTTATCATTAAGGTGTAATTATTGTCATAGCTATTTTCAATCCCGAACAGAAACAAGAACCGATTAGAAGTACATGTTGAAAAGGTGTATTATAAAAGTTTTATATGTGAAAGTCTCTTTATGGTAATATCTATAGAGCATAAGTCCTTATATCTTAATTATTGTAATTGTAATACACCTTTGGTTTTCTCTGAAATAATTAGTTTTAACCCATACCCCTTGTATCCTCTGGAATAACAGAAATGGGAGGTATACAGCGTGGGGAACATTAAAAAAAGCCCGCTGGGATATATTTTGGAACATGGGAATGATACTGAAGAAACATTGATCAAATATTGTAATCAGTGGTGGTCTTTGTATAAATTAGATGAGGGGGAGAAATGGCCTTTAATGGGTCACTTAGTTATTACATGATTTTGCAATTAATGCTATTAGTAAGAAGAGAAAAGAAATGGGATGAAGCAACATCCACAGATATTCTTCACCCTACTTAACCATCCTGAATGAGAAAGAGATTGTGGTTTAACAACCCCACAATATCCCATGGGATTAGCCCTGGAAAGAGAAAACCAAAGGGCAGGACAGGGAAAACTAAAGAGATGTTGCTTAGCATGTAGTAAAGGATAAAGATGTACTAAGTCTGAAAGAGTACACAAACCAGAGGACTTATCTGATTTATATTAACTTCCTCTGGTAACACCTCAGAGAAGGGAGGAAGCTTTGGAGAGTACAGAGCCCTCCTGACAGCCCAATATCTTCCTGAACTCGGGGAAAGAAGGAGCAAGTAGTAATACAGGCTCCTTTAAGGGAAGCTGTGGGAACAGAGGGAGGGACAGTTTTTGATTAAAGTTCCATTTTTCTCCTTTGATTTTGAGACCCGGAAAAATGTGGCAAAGTATTATTGAAGTGATTTGGTGGGAGTGACTAAACACTTCCAGTTTTTAATAAAACAACAAATTAAAGGAACTGGGAAAGATATAAAAGATCACTTCCCTGTATAAGATCCCCATTGGGACGCCAATAGGGGAGTCCACCAGAGATTATTAAAAGAATGCAGGAACGAATCACCGAAGGAACAGAGAGGCTACCCCACAACAATTAACTGGTCAGCCTTACACACAGTATGACAGGGCCCTAAGGACACCCCCTCAGAATTTCTGGATAAGTTATGAGCACTGTAAGACACCACACCCCATTAGATATGGGTCTAAAGTAGGAAGAGCAACAAGAGTTAGTATTCGTAGTAGATACAGGGATGAGCTACTCAGTACTAAATCAAGCATTAATACCTGTAGGGAAAGATTTTGTCACCATTAAGGGAACAACTGGCCAAAGTGAAAAGGCATATTTTTTAAAAACTCCTAAAATACAAATTAGGAAAACAGAGAGGGATACATAAATTTGTGTGTATGCCTAGCTCACCAAACCCTTTGTTGGGGTGAAATCTATTAGAAGAATTGGAAGTGAAAATTCCAAAATATTCTGGAGTGAAAGCTCCAGAAGAGCTAAGACTGCATTACCTGTCACAGTTAAACTAAGGAAGGGAGCACAACCAGTAAAAATTAAGCAATACCCCCTAAAACTGGAAGATAAGGGATTAAACCAATAATACAATGATTTATTAAATTTGGATTGTTAGTAGAATGTAAGTCCATATACCTTGCTAACCAACTCAGTTCCCGAATTAGCTTGGTTTACCATATGGGACCTAAAGGATGCATTTTTCTGTCTGCCTTTGAGCCCAGAAAGACAATTATTATTCGCTTTCAAATGGGAAAACCCAGAGACTGGAGGAAGGGCACAGCTCACTTGGACAGTGTTACTTCAAGGATTTAGAAACAGCCCTACTTTGTTCAGGAGCCATCTGGCAAAAGATTTAGAACTATAGAAACATCCTCAAGGAGTTGAAGTGGTGTTACAATATGTAGATAATTTGTTGATAGCCACTGAAACAGAAGACAAATATATACAATGTACAGTTAGGTTGTTGAATTTTCTTGGACTAAATGGCTATGGAGTATCTCCACAGAAGGTACAAGTGACTCAGCAACAAGTAACCTACCTGGGATATGAACTCACCGCTGGGCAACGTGCCCTCAGAACTGCTCAGAAAACTGCTCATGTGTCAAACTCCTAGGCCACAAATGACTAAGGCCAGTGAAGAAGTGGGGGAGGAGGTGCTGAAAGAGGATTGCCTGCAGTCTGTGAAGAAGACCATATTGAAGCAGGTGTCCCCCACAGCCCATGGAGGATGAAGAGACCCCACTTGCAGCCTGTGGAGAGGCACCTGGCCAGGCAGGAGCCCACCATGGAGCAGGGGGAGGAATATGGACATTCTATGAGTTTATAAGGGACCCACACTGGGAGAGTTGGTGAAGAGTTGAGGCCCTGTGGGAAAGGATTCACATGGAGGAGTTTGTGGAGGACTGTCTCCTGTGGGTGGGACCCCACGCTGCTGCAGGGAAAGGGTGAAAGAAATGCTTGCTGAGTGTTCAGTCTATTCCATCAGCCAGGTCATCAATGAATATATTGTACAGTCCTGGTCCCAGTACTGACCCCTGAGGGACTCCACCAGTCACAGGCCTCCAGCCAGACTCTATCCCATTGATCGTAACTCTCTGGCTTCTTCCCTCCAACCAGCTCTCCATCCACCTCGCTACTCTGCCCTCCAGGCCACACTGCCCCAGTTTGCCCACCAGGATAAAGCTGGGGGAGGCAGTGTCAAATGCCTGACTGAGATCCTGAAAACCCCCATCCACTGCCCTGCCATCACCCATCCACCTGGTTATATCCTCGTCAAAGGCCATTAGATCAGTCAGACATGACCTCCCTTTGCCTCCCTCTTGCCCTGTTTGAAGACCGGAGTGACACTTGCACTGGGCGCTCTGGCCTGGGCGCGCCGCGGCCGCGGGCAGCAGGTGGCGGCAGCGGGCAGGAACGGCCAGCAAGGGCCGACCCAGGGGCAGCCTCACGGCCCTCCCCAGAACAGGCCGGCGGGGCTGGGGGCTCGCCGGGACAAGGGTCTCCCCGGCTTGGGGAGGGTTAGCCAGGATTGCCGTGCCAGCCGCAGGGTGCCGGGAGGCCCTGAGGCCCGGCCGTGGGCAAGGTAAGGCTACGAGCTGGGGCTGCTCAGCCTGGTGAGGAGAAGGCTGCAGGGAGACGTCAGAGCCCCTTCCAGTCCCTGAAGGGGCTCCAGGAAAGCTGAGGAGGGACATTTTAGAAGGGCCTGGAGTGACAGGACGAGGGGGGATGGTTTGAAATTGGAAGGGGGAGATTTAGGTTGGGTCTCAGGAAGAAATTCTTCCCTCTGAGGGTGGTGAGGCCCTGGCACAGGGTGCCCAGGGCAGTGGTGGCTGCCCCCTCCCTGGAGGGGTTCAAGGCCAGGGTGGACGGGGCCTTGAGCAGCCTGGTCTGGTGAAGGTGTCCCTGGCCATGGCAGGGAGTGGAGCTGGATGACCTTTAAGGTCCCTTCCAGCCCAAACCAGGCTGTAATTCTAAGCCTGGGGAACACACATCCCCAGTATGGATGTAGGGAATCCCAGCTGTGAATCTTGTCACACAAGTGACACAGAGATGACTCAAGGAACACGGACATCCACATTCACAAAGGGTAAAATCTCTGAGGGCTGCTGGCTTAGCTGTTGCAGGCAGGGGACAGGAGAAGAGCCTGCAATGACCTTCCAGCTGCCCCAGCTGTACTGACCAGCTGCCTGCACCCAGTGCCCCAGGAGGACACCTTTTCCTTCGGCGTTGCAAAGCAGCACTGATAGTGTGGCTGAATGGAAAGGCAGTCAAGTAAAGGCAGTCTTGCAGAACACACGATCATGTACCTGCATTTAAAAACCTGTTGCACCAGGTGACACTGGCTGTGTTGCAGTATATACACAGCTGCATGAAGCTTGAATGCATCTCTTCAAGGGCTTGCCTCATTATAGTGGTTTTGTGGGGTGGCTTTGTGGTGGTTTGACCCTGTCTGGAGGCCAGATTCCCACCAAAGCCGCTCTATCACTCCCCTCTGAGCTGGACAGGGGAGGGGAAATATCTCTTGAGAGGCTGAGGAGTGAGATAAGGACAGGGAGAGATCATTCCACAATGAGCATCACAGGCACAACAGACTCAGCACAGGAGAAAGGACAGAAACTCTCTAATTTCTGACACTGCCCTGCACACCCAGAGAGACCAGAGTCGGGGATGAGAAGTACAAACAGCTCTTCAAACACCTCCCCCACCCCTCCCTTCTCTGCAGACTGAACTTGATCCAGGATTTCTCCTCCCCAGGATGGCACAGGGGGAAAGGGGGGGAATAGGGGATGGAGGCTTCAGTCTTGGGTCACTTCCTCAGGAGTTGTTCTCCTTCTTGGGGGGGTCATTTCTCACACTCTTTCCCTGCCCCAGCGTGGGGTCCCACCCAGGGCAGACAGTCCTCCAGGACCTTCTCCACGTGAGTCCTCTCCCACGGGGCCTCGGCTCTTCCCCAGCTGCCCCAGCGTGGGGCACTGCTAGAAACTCACAGAATGTCTCTCAGTCTCTCAGTCCCAGACTGCTGCCCCCAGCCTGGTCCCCCACAGTCACCAGCCCCCCCAGCAAACCTGCTCCTGTCTCTCTGTTGGAGAGGGGTCAGAGGAGGTTGTGAAGATGCTCAGGGGCTGGAGCACCTCCCCTGTGAGGACAGGCTGAGGGAGCTGGGCTGGTTCAGCCTGGAGAAGAGAAGGCTGCGGGGTGATCTCATTGCAGCCTTCTGGTACATAAAGGGAGTGTGTGGACAGGAGGGGAATCAGATTTTCACAAGGGTAGATAGTGGTAGAACAAGGGGGAATGTGTTGAAACTAGAAGAGGAAAGGTTTAGATTGGATATCTCTTCATGGAGAGAAACTCATGCCATATCTATGTATTTGGAGATCAATTTTCCACAGCTGCTAAATGAAGTTCCTCAAAGCCTGTCCAAAGCACTACATTCAGATACACCTAGTGAGCTCCTGAGTGACAGCTACATCGATGCCTTATGGTAGGCAGCATCCATGGCTTTGCAAGCAGGAACTACCTTTGGTATGGAGAAGAAGATCTGCTGACAAAAGTACAAGACAATGTCTTGTGTTGGCTCCATGAAGACTTCTGTTAGTGTGGCTGTTTGTAGGAGACAATACGACGAAACCTGTGTGGCTGACTGGGCACAGCACAGGGACAGCTCAGATGCTGTCCTCTCCTCCCAGCAGGCTGGCTCTGCAGCAGCAGACTGGTGAAGAATGGTGGGCATGCAGCCCAACTGCTCATGCTTGTGCCCACCACATGCCTTTGGAGCAAAATAGAAAAATAGCTTTAGAAATAGAAATAGAAAATAAAGAATAGAAATAGAAAATAAAGTTTTGTGCCTTGTGCTCTTAAGTATGCCCAGCCTGGGATTGTGAGCACTCTGGAAAAGAGGGAATTGAGAAAACTTCCTGAATTTGTGAGAAGTAGCTCACTGTAAGTTGCAGGACTGTGAGCTGTGAATATGGCTCTGATGGGAGCATGGCAGCTTTCCAGCCATTCACCACCCCATTATTTTATCTCCCTCCTGAAGTGTCTGTCCCATGGGGAATGCTGCAGGAGTAGCATCTGCTTATTTGACTGGGTGTATTTTTTCCCTGAAGGATCTGCTCTTCCCAGACTACTTTTAAGACAGTTTGGTTTAAGGCTGACTCAGTTGTCCATTATTGCACCAATGTTACTGTGCTGCGTTTTGTTTCCCAGTGTGGGACCAACTCTTCGAAAGTGACACTCTGCTCAGGGCTGGTGTGGCAGAGGCTGAACGCTGTGCTGTGTCTCTTTCTGGGATCTCAGTAGCCATGTGAGCAGGGGAAGCTTGTGTAAGCTATGCATGGCACAGTTCATGTCTCTGAAATGAACAGGTTACTCCTAGAAATATGCTGAGATCTCCCAACAGAACTTTGAGATCTTCACACCATTGATTGAGAAGTTCCTACCAAACACCAGTAAAATATTATCTGGAGAAAAGAAGGCATCAATTGGCTTTGGTTTTGGTTTTGGGGTTTTTTTTTTTTTTTTTAGCAAAAATCATACCCCCAACTGTGCAATTTCTAATGCTCTTGCCCAGGAACCACTTGCTCTAGAGTTTGGGGGCCTGGCAGACAGACAATACCCACCAACCACTCACACTCCAACCATAATCTGTTCAGCCAAAACCTTCTGGTCCTGCAGGTCCCAGCTAGCAGGGTAGAGGCCATTCTGCTGCCCTTTTATCACACACTTACTTAAAGTCAGGCACTACACAGTAGATTGAATGGTCACTTTCCTTAAGGGCATTTTGCTTTGGGTGTAAATCACTGAGCACAACTCTTCCAGTTTCAGAGCACTTCAAAAATCATTAAGTATTTGCCCAAATTTCACACCTAGCCTGGCAAATTCCACTTTTTATGGTCATACCAGGAAATTCAGAGCTTCTAATGGACCTAACACCTCACAGAGCATCCCCCAGCCAACCCAAACTCTTGCCACCACTGCTGCCATGAGCGACACGACTACGTCATTAACAACTAAAGGGAATTTAGGGCGAGCTGCATGTTCCCAGTCCCCTGCCACTCAGCTTCACAACACCAGCACATATACCATCAGATAAACCTTTTTCTTTGCATCAGTTGTGTGTGCAACTGCTGGAACTATGGGCTACCCAGGCACTGAACAAGTGGCTGAAAGGCTGGTGTTACCACATGAACTTTGGGTTCTTTGACCATGGGATGGTTTACTCAGCACCTGGCTGTGGATGGGTCTCACCTATCTCCAAGGGGAAAGTGGATCCTAGCCCAGGAGCTGGTGGGGCTCATTGAGAGGGCTTTAAAGTAGGTATGAAGGTGGAAGGGGACAAAATGATGCTCACTGGGGTTGGGGTTCACAGCTGTCAACAAGAGCTGATGGGGAAAGAGAGTAGAGGTCAGTCGAACAAAGAAGGGCTTGGGGATGATGTTGTTTTAGGAGATTGCAGGGAAAAAATCTCTGGATTGGCCTTTTGGATCTTGTGAGGACTCCTTGGAGGAGGTACCTTCCCTGCCTGAAATCTTCTGTGTCCCTCTAGGGATGCCCGTAACTAAGTGCCTGCACACTAACATACACAGCATGGGAAATGAGCAGG
>VXBZ01000514.1:3247-73031 GCA_013399135.1 Heliornis fulica
TAGTCTTTGCCTAATTGGCTTTGCATAGGAATGTAGGGAGAGCTTGGTCTTAAGGTCTGACACCTGCTTCTGGCCTTTTGTTCCTTTTTGGGGATGACATAGGGGTGATATGGCAGTGATGTTGAGTCAAATAACCAACAGTCACAGTTCTCTACAGCATGATACTTATTCAATGAATTTTAAATTCATATGTTATGGCTGGGGTTCAAAGCATAAAATAAAACAGCTTAGAAAATAAGAAATTTAAATCCTGTTTGCTTACCATTCCGAGCTGCTAAAAAACATTATTCCCTTTCCTTCATTCTGGGCCAAATATAGGAGCCACAACAGTCTTGGAATTGTCCCTTTGGGCTGGTAATCAAAAGTGATTAACAAGCTTTGGTCATGCCTGTTCCCATGCAGTAGCAGTGCTGACAGAACACATGATAATTTTAGGCTTTCTTCATGGAGTCCCCATGGGCTTTGTTTTCCACCTGCGTTCTGCTTGAGACCATTAAAAAGAGTTATCTGAAACCTCTGTTTTAATTTAATTTTTGTCCATAGTATACAATATATAATTTTGGGATTATTAATTAAAATATTCTATTAAAATACCTTTAAAAAATGGTTGTGACTTTTATATTCTCTTACATATTCAAGAGAGGGGGTTAGTTCTGCTCAGGCAGGGGGGTTGGACTTAGTGATCTTTCAAGGTCTCTTCCAGCTCCTAATATTCTGTGATTCAGTGATTCTGTGATTCTCCTGATTAGGTAATAGCAAGTGCTAGTGGAGGGAACAGCTTTGCATCAAGTTATCCCTACCCCTTACAGCTTAAGCAGGACCAGATAGAAATGGAGCAGCAGAATCAGAATCCAACTCAGTGTTATCAGACTTCTTCCTTCTGCAGTCAGTAGCAAAACACCCATGACCAAGACGCATAGATGCATAATTTTTATGTAAATACATTCTTTGAAGACATTATCCTATAAACAAAATAGGCTTTTCTAGCAGACAAAAACTTCCTTTTTATTTATGCATATAAAATACTTTTCTTATCATGTAGTAATCATCTGTAGATCGGAAATGTTTTTCTTGAACTGGTGTCCCATAATTCAGCTCACAAAGGAAATAAAAATTTATTTATTTTCTATATAATGAAAATTGCATGAGATTTAAAATTCCATATTTCCATAGCTCAAACACCAGTATCACATCTATTCCTTCTAAAGAGTAAAAATGTTATACCACAGACAGAGAATCATTGAAAGCGCACTTGGAGGATCACAAGATAATCCTGACTTATGAGAGGCAGAGCATATTACCTAGCAAGCAAGATTTTATTGAAAATAAGGTCACCAATTTCTTGGGTTTATAAGAAAAGCTTATATAAAATTAATGATATAAGAGAGGGTGGAAGGTATTGAAAGCCTTCTGTAAATTCAAGGTTTTCCCTCTCATTTCCCACTGTCTTCTCTTTCTCTGTCACTTCCTTTTGGACTGACTGCTTTCATTTCCTCAGATTCTTTATTATTTCCCTCTTTTTTCTCCTAGTGGAGTACAAAAAATAATAAACATATTATTTTATATCAGTTCTACATATGTAAAACTGAGACTAAAGGGCTATAGATTAGGGAAGATTTCCTGATAATTTGATTTTAGTAATATTCACCTAGCACTATGCTCACATCCTACTTCAAAAGCACCTTAAGTGAAAAAGATAAAATAGTGTATTTCACTTGTTTTATTGTCAACCACCAAGTATATTAATAATGCGCCTTGGTTCACAGCTGACTAGTGTCTTCTTTTGAAAGGCAGCTTTTCAATATTCATTTGAACATTTGTAATGTCATCCATAAGAATTCTTAAAGAATTCACTGCAATAGAATATAAACACATACCAGAAAAGAAACATTTTATTCTCCATTCCTATGAAGCCATGAGATAACATTCAATTTGTGTGCATGGCTGTCAATGGATATTTTCCCTAAGCATGGACATATCATAAATCCAACAAAAAATGAAAATATTCTTTTGGAACTACAGGGGTGACAAAGCATAGGGTAACTGGATTTTGTGAAGTCAGTATGAATAACAATAAACAATCTGCTCCTTTTACCATTTGAAGTAATTCCATAAAAGTACTTTTATTCCATATGTCCAAGGTTGTGCAAGACAGCAGGAGAAAGCCTTACTGCAAAAAGAATAAAATAAATAAAGTGATTGACAATTAAGACTACAGGGTGGGAGGACAGTGTGCCAGTTTCTTACATCTTCTCACTCCTTTCTCTGATGGAAAAAAGCAGCTACTTGCATTTTTTTTCTTAAATGTGATTCACAGAGGTGCTATGACTGTCACCGATTGGCTCAGTTGGTCTGTGGCAGGTCCAGCCTTCAGCCTAGCTGGTATTTATTCTGTTGGACCTAGGGAATGCTTCTAGCTGCAGCCCCAGCAGCTCTTCCTCTTCCAGGACCTTGGCATGCAAAACCACAATAGTGATGTCCTCTTTCCACACAAAATTTGGCCATTATATCATAAGGTTTAAAAAAATTAAAATAGAATTATCAAAGCTCAGAGGCAGTGATAGCTATAATGGAGTATATGCTTTGGATTTCAAGATTTACAATGAATAATTTCAAATCAGAATGACCAGAACAATAGAGGTTACAAAACAAATACAAAACAATTACAGATAAAGGTTACAAAACCTCAGCCATTAACTTGGAAAAAAAGTTTTCAGTATTTGCAGCATAGGTGTATAATCTGCAGAGTAACCAGGTAAGAATGAAGGAAGTAAATATTCCTTCCATTTGCTATTGTGAGTTACTTCTCTCACACATTATTATCTGGTTCTATTTTTTTCCTGCTTGAATCCTAGAAATTATAAAGCTGAAGTGCTGAAGGCAGGGTGAACTGCAAATGGAAGTCATGTAGATATAATCAATAAGGAAACAGACACAACAAATCTGATCTCTCTGAGGTGCTTTCACAGAATCACAGATTCACAGAATGTTAGGAGTTGGAGAGGACTTTGAAAGATCATCTAGACCAAACCCCTGCCCAAGCAGGATCACCTAAATTAGATCACACAGGAATGTGTTCAGATTGGTCTTGAGTATCTCCAGAGAAGGAGACTCTACGACCTTTCTGGGCAGCCTGTTCCAGTGATCTGTCACCCTCACAGTGAAAAAGGTCCTCCTTATATTAAGATGGAACTTTCTATGTTCCAGCTTGGAACCATTTCCCCTTGTCCTTCCACTGGCCATCACTGTGAAGAGCCTGACTCCATCCTCTTGACACTGACCCTTTACATATTTATAAACGTTAATGAGATCACCCCTCAGTCTCCTCTTCTCCAAGCTAAAGAGACCCATCTCCCTCAGCCTGTCCTCATTAGGAAGATGTTCCACTCCCTTCATCATCTTGGTGGACCTGTGCTGGATTCTTTCAAGGAGTTCTGTGTCCTTCTGGAACTGAGGGGCCCAGAACTGGACACAATACTCCAGGTGAAGTCTCACCAGGGTGGAGTAGAGGGGGAGAAGGACCCCTCTTGACCTACTAGCTACCCCCCCCTTCTAATACAACCCAGGATGCAATTGGCCTTCTTGACCACGATGACACATTGCTGGCTCATGGTTATCCTACTGTCTACCAGGACCCCCAGGTCACCTTTGTTCTCCAAAGTGAGCCAATCTAACAAGGAAAGATTCTTTCCAGATAAAAGGAAAAGGTATTATGCCAGGAAGGTCACTATTTTTTTTTTTTTTACCTTTGTCCCTTTATCTCTCCCATGTTTGATCTCTTACAGGAAAAAGAAAGGAGCATCAAGACCTTAAGGATCAAAATCACAGGTGAGGATATTTCATTTTTTAGTACTTTTGTTTCTCAATGCTCTGCAATTATTACAAATTATTCTAATGTTAAATACAGGATTACATTGAAGTGACCTATGTTTCTAAAGCATCCTATATGCTTTGTTTTGAAACATGGATCAATTTTTAAAGAACTACTATATTTTAGATATAGAAGAAAAATATTCGTACATCCTCTCTGGAAGTTGAAATGAGTATATTATATCAGGGCATCATGTGGATAAACAAATCCTTCAAAATATTTATATAAATAGTTTTAATATCAGTTTGTGAAGGATCTTTCTACCTGGGGTAACCTCCTAGCTCCATTTAATTCAGTGGCAAAATCATTTACATTAGGGGGAATAGGATTTCATATCCAAAGTCTCCAAGTAGTAACATGAAAAATTAACCTTGAACCGTGAAGTACATTTAACATGATCTATACCTGCAACATAAAACATCAGTAGTAATTTAAGATTGTATACAAACTACATGCTAGGGAATATAAGGCAGGCTGATACATCCAGTGTAACTTCTAAAGTCAAGGTACTGATGACTGATTTGTCTTGTTTTCTGTCAGATCTGAACTGTACCGTTCAGACCTGTACAGACACCTTCTGTACAGTTAATGGAGAGAAGCAGTTGCAGAGTTTAGGTTCAGTGTGTAAAAGAGCTGTAATAGGTGGCCTATCATCAATCTTTATCTATTCTGTAATTTGGTTAAGCATAGTGTAAGTGAAATGTATTTTTAAATATTTAATTACTAATGTGAACAAGACCAACTTGAAACCCAGAAGAGACCAGAGACTACCCTTTTGGGGGTAGAGGAAGGGAAGAAAGAACATTTTACTAAATATTCATTGAAAGGTATAAATTACAGCCTAGTAAAGTTTTTTTTCTTCCATTGGAACCACACCATTTATGAGAAATGTTATTTTAAAAACTAATTCTTAAAATTATTGTCTAACCATATTTTCTGTTAGAATCCTGCTGAGAAAACTGATACAGCTTACAGTGAAATGACCTTCTGGATGTAGCTTTTTTGGGGGTCTTTTTTGTCTCAAAATGTAAGTCTCAAAGAAGCTGACTGGAAGCATAGACAGAATTATTCATGTTGCCTAAAATCCTCCCCCAACCTTTCCCTGTCCATGGAAAATTAAAGTACATTTTTTTAAATGCACCACTGCTGTTGATTAAATATCCATTTCACTGCTGCAATTCCTTATGGAATTAAAGACCAAGTTAAAAAAAAATAAAATTAGTGCAGTCTAATTTTCCTCTATGACCTTCTGTAAATAAGATATATTCCTTTAAAAAAGACAGCAAATATTTAAAATTTCATATTGATTTATTTCCCATTTGTATAAATAGTATTCAGCATTTCAATTTTTGTGGATGGACTTTTAGACTGCTGTTCCCTGCCATTATTCATTGACAGCCAAGATAAGGAATTCATATATATATCCATCTGTCTATGTTCCTGTAAGGTCACCATTCACTCCACTGTCACAATGGGAAATAAACAGAGAAATCTATCTTAAAGTCCTATTGATATATATTGATATATTTCTACTTCCTGGCAGGTTTCTGCAGCAGATATCCATAGAGAAAATAATTTTAAAGAGAAATGGTATCTAATCTTTTGCAGTTGTATTCTGATATGGGTAGATAATTTTCACTAGTATTCCTCTATACTTCAGTACCTGAAATCCCAGCACAGCAGTTGGGGGTCAGCTCACCAAAAGGCAGATCACCATTGTAAGATTCTAAGACCCAGAGTGGGTCACGTCTGTTGAATATTGAATATATTTATATATAAATTTATATATATATATGCACACATCACAAAATGACATGGACTGTTCAGTAGAACTCAGTCTTTGAACATGTGAGTTAAAATTTCTCTGTCCATCCAATGAGTACAGAATAGGTCTTTGATTTTGCAGCCATCATTGATATCTGAGTTCAACAACCTGCAGGAACTCAAAACTTTCTTCAACCATCTTTTGGTATACAGAGAGATTCTATGCTTATCTTTTACTATAGCACTGACATGACCCATACGTGCAAGGTATGAGATAACTTCTCAGATGTTTGAAGTTAACCTTAGAGCATCTGTGTGGAGCAAATCTCTTTTTTCCTCTTCTGTTTTTTTGGGTCAGCCTGGGGCTTTTGTCTTAATAGAGGAGCCCTACAACTGCTCTAAGCTATGCCTGGCTGTAACTAGCTGCCAGACAGGCTGTAGAAGTAATTAATTAAATATCTCTTCTCTAGCTCCCAAGTTTTTCAACAGTTATAGCAAAAAAAAAAAACCCAAAACAAAACCCAACCAGAAAACCTCAACCCTCCTAAACCTTTTCACCACTTGAGTTTCACTGTATAGAAGTCAAAAGGAGGAGAGTTTTTCTACAAGTGATGTGAAAAAAATCTTACTGATGGTATGTGGTATTTTTCTGGCGTGGTATATGAACAGAACGTTTCTACTTCAATCTTGAGGTTTGGAATGCTAATGGAAGCTTGCATCATTATAAGTTCCATTTTGATTGTTATATTCTATCAAATGCGTTTTTTGGATGAGCTTGTGTATACGTGAATAAATATTCAGATATCAAATGCACTTTGAATTCCTCAGTTTAAATTTAAAAAAATAGAAAAGCAGTTTGAAAACTGAATTCCCAGTAGGTATCAGCAGAATATAATATTTATATAAATAAAATTAAATACACATTTTGTACCAGAGTTAAAAATTCTGGTATACAATTATCCTAAAGATTATTAAAATTACAATAATAATGTAAATAGATTACAATAAAAATATATAAATTTTACCAATCTTGTAAAATATATTATTTAATTTTATAATTTGTTTACTAGATCTGTTCAGAGAATAAGTCGGTTCATATTTAACCTCTTGCCTATTTCTGGTGGTTATGCTATATATTTTTTATACAGATAAGGGGTTTTGTGGGTTTTTATGAGTTTAAAAGTACATATTGCTCTAAATGAGACTATAAATTCTTATTTTTCCAATGAAATATTATGTGAATCAATTACGCACTGGTAAATCAGTAGAGGATTCATCAGTTTTTAAAGTGCGAAGGGACTGTGAAAATAAGTGGGCATATTTACGTAATGCACAGCATTATGTCACATTACTGATGCTGAGAGACGTTGAAAAAGAGAAAGGGGGATAATGTTTGACTACTTTTTCCTCTTTAGAATGCCAGTTTCTAATCTAGATGAAACATGGCAAGTGTAAGAAATAAGGTGGAAATGCTGGAAGAAAATGCTCTATGATCTGGCTGACAATTCACAAACTGAGAAGGAGACAGGCTGATGACAGTTTTAAAATATCTTCGAACAGTAGTACCTTTTTTCATGTAATACATGAATATTATAGAGCTAAAAATGAACGCAAAAATACCTCAAAGCATCAATTTAAATTTCTGAAACTAGCTATCTTGCAGTTTCTAACATGTCACTAAATACTATTATGACCTGATATGACTGTGAAACTAACTGCCAATTTAAGAAAAACTATTTTGGCAAAAGAACAAAAACTGATACTCCAACAGGCTTTAAAGTTAAATGCAGAATTTACTGTTCCTCCAGATCAGGTGGTTAAGGCTTGAAGCCTGCCAGACTGCTAAAATCCTTCAAAACCAAGGTGTAAAAACTGACCCCAAATAAAAATTAAAATTGCAAATATTTAACACGTTAGATGAGATCACAGTAAATCATAATTATCTCACTTTTCCACAGAAAATTTTCCAACTTGATCTCAGTCTACTTCTGCTTTAAATGGATGCAAAAATGTTTATTCCATCACCACAGAAGAATCCAGGTGTATATGTATGTAAATGGGGACATTTGAAGTTCAATTATTGTGTCTGTTCAGTGATCACTGAGTTTTATTGTGGAATTAATAACAGAACTGTAAGCAGTTTAATTGTTACACTACACATTTTTTGTTTAATTTCCATGAAATGTCTTGGTATTAAGATATATGTATTATGAATAAATATTAAAACTAGCAGTGCTCTGTAACTAAAAATTCTTTTTTAAAGAGACCTTTGCACCCTACAGAGTAGATGCTTGGAAGCACACCCAAATTCAGCACCTAAAGAAACTTTTTAGTATCTTGGTGAATGTCCCTGTATATCAAAATAAAACTTTGGAAACTCTTTAGTTTCATCTAAGAGACAGAAATCCTCACCAGGGCAGTCTGATTCCAGCCTGATTCCATGACATTGTACCTGTGATTTTAAAGAATGAAAACAACACCAAATTAAACCTGGAACAGGCTTCCCAGGGGAGTGGTCACAGCTCCCAGCTTGTCTCAGTTTAAGAAGTGTCTGGAAGCTGCACTCAGTCCCATGCTCTGACTTGGATGGTCTTGTGTGGAGCCAGGGGTTGGACTCAATAATCTTTATGGGTCCCTTCCAACTCAGGAGGTTCTGTGATTCTATGATTATGATTTACTTAGTCTTACAATATGTTAGATCTTGCATAGATCACATACGGTGTCTCGCTGTCCCCTTGGAGGCAGTTTACTCAGAACTACATGTCTCTGAAATGTGCTGTGCTCCATCCATGCCCATAAAAACAGGGGTTATCTCTCCATATTTGAAGCGTGTTCCTCTTTTTTTCCCAGGAATGACTGTCATTTCATGAAAGCCTGTTTTTTCCCCATTTCTCTTCCCCGCTAGTCCTTGCCAAGTATTGAGCTCCACAAAGAGAATAAACCATGCAAAGCTTGTTACAACACCTTGCGGAGCTCTTGGTCATTACTACTCCTGCGATACTGCTTATGTTGGTCAGTACTTTTGTAGGGATTCATAAGCAGGTCAGTTTTCAGTCCATCTCCCTTGGGCTTTCAATGAGAGGTGCTAAGCTAGGTCATGGGTGCTTCTGAATGCCTCTCCTCATGATCCCAGAAAGAGGCTGCCACATTTTCCAAAATACTCCAGATTCAGAAATTCTTCTGAGTATAATGGGAAAATTGAGAATATAGTATTTGCTGCTTCTAAGATCTTGAAAATCTATTTAGGTTTTTAATCAGATTTGTCACTTGTAGTGAGAAAAATACTTAAAATCTAATTTCTCCTATCAATAAACATTGTTTCTCCTTTTGCTATAACTATTTTTATGCAATTTTTATTCAAGGTCTCAAGTATGCCTGAAGTATTCCAGATAAATTTTAGTTTATACAAAAATGTTGGTGTGTTGATTAATTTCAATTAGACAAGATGCCTGAAAATTCACATACTACAAGAAATATTTGTACCTTTTTTGTCAGTTTTTTTTATAGTTTTACCAAGAAAAAAGGAATATAAAGTCTTTCAATTTATGTGTGAGCAGGGAACAGATTGTAAAGAAGATGGGGAAAGAGACTTTTTCTATAATTCAGACTGTCAGATCAGAAACTTGTGGGTCTCAAGAGCAGAGGATAAAAGCTCCAACTGTGAAAGTCCTATCGCTCTGCTATATTTCTACAAGTTGAATTAATCACTTAATGAACTAACAGTCATGGAGAGATTGGGAGAAAAAGCATAACACCTTCTGTAGGCAGCAAAAATCTGGAACAGGTCGTACTGATGAGGCCTCTGAGAAATAACCAGAAAAAAAAAGAAAGGCATTTTTATTTTATGTCATAGTAACTGTGTTCTGATATAGTAACTGTGTTATCTGTTCTATTTTGCAAATCAGATTATTTTTTCTTAGAAGAGTAGTATATTTTTCTTTTCTTTCTCCCAGAGCTCAATATTCACCTACTATTACAATTAAGATGTGAGACTCAGGTAATTTACTAAACTTCTAACACTATTGTCTTGTTATTTTATTGTGATTTATTTGTTCTTTCTATCTAAAGTATTTATATGATCTCTTTGAAGAAATAAATGAAAGAAAAAATATCAAATCTGGTTTTCTATTTTTAATACCATTTAAATATTTTACCTTTCTATGTGTGCATGTCAGTTATTGCATACTTGCTTAACTGTTGCAGGATTAAGGATTTCAGTAAAATATTCATAAATTTCAGAAAGGTTTTGGTGCTTAAGATGCCCTTTCTAATTTTAGTTTTCTATTTCTGTGTTCTTTCTTCCTTTCCCCCATTTTAGCCTCTCTTTAGCCACCCAAAAATGTGCTTAACAGTAAAAAATTCATAGCAAAGATTAATGAAATAACTTGCTGACTAAGACGCTCATTATGCTTCATATTGATCAAAATGTATGTCGCATTCCAGCTCCTTCCTAAATATAGCAATTTTTCATGGTTATAAATAATCTGTAATAAAACATATAGGAAGAGTATACCGATGCTGAGTAAGTCTGCAAGGACACAAAAACTAAAGAGGGCTTTGGAGAAGAGCAGCCTACTACACAGCTTACTGAGTCAAGACTCCTGTGGTAATGTTGTCAGGTACCTGCTGCAGCAGGTTCCTACAGGAGGTGCACAGCAAAGGTGTGAAGGGTCTGCAGTAAATTTAGCAAAAAAAACCTGCAAACTACAGTTGGAATATCTTATGGCAAATCATGAGATTAGTTGTTTATTTCTGTTGGGCTTATTGCCACCATTTGACCTAATTATTTTGACACTTCTACAGCAATACTTAGGAGTGAAAATAAATTTACTAAACTTTTGGGTTTTTTTCCATCAGGGTTAAATGTAGGAGGTAACAATTTTCTAAAAACGAATAAAAATAAGCTATCTTTAAAATCTGTAATTTAAATATTGTAATTAATATTTCTTATAATATTTATAATGAAGATACTTTTCTGAAGGAGAGAGAGGAAAATGTTGGATCTTCCAATAAAAAAAAAAAAGTAAGTAAAACTTAAACTTTGCCCTTTGATTATTTTTATACCAGATAAATGTTACATAGGTAATGAAACCTACTAGCAGCTCCAAGATTATAAAGTAATATGGAGATTATGGAGTAAGAAAACAAACATAATAATATTGTTACTAGAAAAATTAGTAAAGCTTCCCTACATTCTTTTATAATAATTAAGTACAGGAAGGTTGAAGTAGTGGTTGAGTGAGAAGAAAGGTCTTTTCTTCTACAAATAGCAAGCTGTTAATTTTTCAAATGATGCCAGATATTTGGACTCCTACAACTCCACAGTCTTGAGTCTCATTTACAGATATGATTAACTGGACTGCTTTAGGAATATATATTAATTTAAATACATATATAGGTACTAATTATTCTGGTTTTGAAAAAATACATTTGTGTGATTATCCTGTTTACTTTGATGGGAAGGAAGACAATGAAAAACATAAACCACAGTGCTGCCAGAAAAAAAAAAATAAAGAGGGTTTTTAGTTACTGACATTTTCTTCAGGAAAAGACAGATTCAGGAATATCTTTATTTTCAGAAATCAAGGTGGTTTTGGGTTTGTTTTGTTTTTTTGGTTTTTTTTTTTTAACTGTTTAAGATGTACTACTATGGTGTCACTCTCCTTTCTATTTTCTTTTGGATTTAAATTTTGAGGATCATTAATATTTTCCTAATATACTCCCTCTCAGGTAGCACAGGATTCCCATCACACCTCTTATTGCCTCGGCCATATGTTGAGGCCAAATACAAATTCCTTGTTTGTAGGAAGTCATGAAACAAATCAAGAGGAAAAGAATATGGAACCTTACATGAAGTTTTTGCCACTGGACTGGGAAAGAAGAGAGGTGAGAAATAGTATCATCTAATTTTTAATACCTGTCCTTGCCTCTAGCTAGCCAATGTAAGGAATAGCTTGAGCGGTAGGAACAAAGGCCAAATCACTGTAACTTGCAAAGACAAAAAGACAAAAATGAAGGCTGGCATTGAATGTCATACACTTTCAACTTCAAGGGACTACTTCCAGAAGCAACATCCAAAGTCTTTCAGATCCTTTTGTCCAAATATGTCCATCTCCTTTTTTTTCTTGCTTTGAACAGGTGGTGTCACAAGGAAATGACCCTGACAGACAAGTGTGCAAAATCCTGCCAAAACCTCTGATCTAAGCTTTAAGGAGCTCAGTGATTTACCTTTACTCAAAACCAGAAGGTCAGAACCCAGAACTTTAGCAGGCTGTGCAGCCTTCATGGCTGCCAGGAACTATGTTCTCTCCTCCATTGTAGATGGTATCCATTCATGGTCCAGACTTTAGAAATTGGAGTCAGGTACTGAATTACAAATATGCTGCTATAAAATCTCCTGTCAGAGAGACAATAATGCAGCTTATTGACTTCAAAAGCAGATTTTCATATCTTGTTCCACAGGCAACAGACAGTGATGATACCTTGTCACAAATTCATTGTCCATAAGAAGTTGAGTATGTGTTTTGGGCCCAAGGTAATAATTTTTTTAGACAAGCCTAATTTTCTCTCTCACAATTGTTTCAAGGCAATCATAGAAGACATGTTCAATTCTATATTGAAAAGTTCTTTAAAAATTATTTTGGTTTTAGTTTCTTGATATATAGTCACCAAAATGCTTTTAGAGCTAAATATAGGTGAAATAATGCAAATTCTATGAATGTTACTACAAATAAAATGCAATTCTAATAAGTATGTCACTGTATAAGATCTTGCTCATATTCTGCTTTTGCTAGTCTTGCCATAATGCTTCTGTCAGTATCTAATAACTTAGAGAAAAGTGAAAATCTCCAGAGTACAACTACGCAATTATAAAAGATGCATATCTGTGCTCTCAAGGGAAATATATAATTTCTATAAATATATAATGTTCATGCCATACTAATATATTAATTTTTTTTCTTGATGACATTATTTAATTATCATGATGTTATCTATACCATCCAGCAAAACCATCATCTCTAACAGCAGGACTGTTAAGGTATTACCATTGCCATCATTAAATAATACTTCCTTTAATTGATACAGCCTTCCAAATATTAGCTCCAGCAAGTTTCCTCTTCTTACTGTGTTAAGAAATGGATCGTGTTTTTTCTATTGAATTTTTGTATTGGTAAATTGTTTTCTTTCTTTCTGGTGATATATTATACAGCAATCCACCAACTGCCTCCTCATCTTGCTGCAAAGAATGCATATTATTGCTAATTTCCCCATAATTTGCTTCAGAAAAGGCTAATGAAAGATAATTTTATTAAAATCAGATCAAGAAAAATTTGTAAGAGCTGTCACAGTGGGCAAGCCACATACATAGCCATATTGTATTTGTGCTTTTTGTACATTTCTTTCCACATTACTTTAAATTTCAACAGGTTTCTTGTATATCTATATGTTACACAAATGTATAATCTCTATCAGAACCTATGCACATGGTAAATGCCTCTTTGTTGTGTTAATTTCCACTTACTTGTTAGAACAATTCTTCCCCTGAGACCTGGAGAGTTTTTGTTTAACAAAAATCCATATAAAACCAGCCAGAATTAGACATGACACAACGTTATCATTCACTTGCCACTATACAGTGTCCAAGGAATTTTAGGTATTTTATAACACAATTTCTCCATGAAGTAGAGTTTTTATATTTGAATATCTTTTATTTTAAGTCTTCCTAATAAAACAATGAGCAGCCCCCACCAAGAAAAAAAAAATGAACAAAAAAGCAAAAAGGCATTAGAAGACATGTTTTGAACTCCAGACAGATAAATTTCTTGAATAAGGTTCAGAGAGTACACATATAGCTTATTCATTGGAAATTAATAAATATACATTACTGCATTTTCCTGAAGAAAATTTAAAATATTAAATATTTAAATATTTAAATATTTTTAAATGTCTGCAACTGTCAATTTTCAAACCTATCATGAACAAGGAAATCTAAATAAAAGCCAGAAAAACAGACTTCTGATACAATGAATGTCTTGCTATATCAGTCATTGGTCTGCAAATGCATTATTTTAGAGAAACCATGTTTAATTTGCACAATAATTCATAAAAATAATATAAATTCATTTTCTATAATCCTAAGAACTATTGAAGAATCGAAATTTCTTATCATGGTCAGTAAACCTTTGCTGTTCTGGACACAATATTTACATACTGTATTATCTCAAACACAGTCCAATATCTATTTCAAATATGTTTTAAAGGTTATTGTGCTTTTGAAACGCTTCTTATTGCTGCACACCCAATAAATTATTCTTTATTAAAATACCAAGTGAACCAAAACAGACAAAACCCTTTTGAAATACTGCAGCAGCCATGCATTTCTGATGGACTGAATGCCAAGAACATAATTTGCATAGGTCCTGTCAAATCAGATAAGAAAAGCACTCTTTTCTTTTCTTCTTTTTTTTCTTTAATTTCAAGAAGCTATACGATGGAGCAACAGAACTTCCCAGAACTTGTATTCTTTCTCCATTGCTATCATACTGAATTATAACAGAAGACTATATGTATATCTAGGTAGTCAAAATCTAATTGTTGAAGAACCACATCAGGTAAGGTGTTATTAAATTATTTCATCCACTCTGCAGAGGAAGAAGAAAAAAGACAGCTGGAGCTTTTCATATTAGTAAAGCTGCTGAATGCTATTTTCAGGAATTTTGGTAAAGTACATTGGAAAAAAAGGGTAAAGTAACAAAAGTATGTTAATATAGCTACTGGTGAAGTCTCTGCTTCTTCCACAAAAAAGATACTTTCTATCATATTAATAGGAGATGTAGAGATGATATTTCACTTCTTTCCTTTTTTCTTTTCTCTTTTTTTTTTCTTTTTTAATCCCTTTTCCTGTTTTCTTTAATTGAGTTAATTTTAACAAAATTCTGCAAAATGTATCTGACCTAAGGTTAATGCTAAAAATTATAGAAAAGCAAAATAGCACAATGAAATAGTAACATATGGAAGTAGTAGCTACTGGCTTAGTGTGAACTGCAGTCACTAACCTGAACAATACAGACTTGAGCGAATGAGTAAAATTAGAAAATATACAGCATCAATAATAGCAAATTAAGCATCAATAGGTAATATCACTATGTGCTGGAATTACACCATCTAAGCTGTTAAACTGTTCAAATGGTTCCTGGCAGTCCTTTGTCCGTATCAAATTACAGTCTCCCAAGCAATCCCTGGAACAACTGGCCAATAAGTGTGGGCCAGAGACCATTAACAGCAGAAATATTTATGTGGCCACTGGAAGGAACTCTGTCCTCTACATACCAGCAAAGAACTGGTTTTGGTGAGACAAGCTTGTGAACTTTATGTTAGTATAACCATGCCAGATTCAGTTTGGCTCCTGCAGTCACTTGGGTTTCTGCTCTACTTTCCCCACATTTCGACAGAGTGACTCGTTAACGCAAGGCTGTGGCCTTGCCAGCACTGAGTCTCAGCTGATGCCTAGTGCGGCACCAGCATGCCCTCTGGGAAGTGCCATGACACTACTTCTTCCCTAATTGGCACAAGACACCCAGTGGGAAATACGGATACCCTGGGAGCTGGCCTGCTAGAGAGCTCAGCAAAACCACTTTGCCTGAGTCTATTGGATCACTCTGCCTCAGCGGGCTTAGATCCAGGACCTCCATGTTCAACGGTGTGTCTTTATATGTTTACTCCTAAGTGCACTTTCTTACTGAGGATCCATGAGGCCTGAAAGCCTGATCATGATCCATGATCCATGAGGACTGTAGTGGCTTCATCCCACCTGGGACGGAACACCACGCAGCCACTTCCTCTGAAATTCTGAAGGTGAAAGGACAGAATAGAAATCCAAGACAGACAAACCTCACAGGATGGGATAAGGATATTTTGCTGGGACAGTAGAGGGAGATAACAATGATAAGACCTAATAATAAAATATATTAAAATGGTCACGCAGGGTATAATTTCTCACCGAACTGCACACTTCAGGCCATACAGCTCGGAGCCATCCTGGAACTGGATTACCTTACACATGGCACTGCACCTCCATCAACCTAGGCTGATCTGAGCTCTTTCTGGGTAACAGAGTGCACCATTAAAACATTGTATGTTTTTCCTAACTTGTGATTCTAGATATATGAATAGATGGGGAAAAATTTTAAAAATTGCTCTTTGCTTCACTGCTTCCCGAGTTTAAGGAAGTTTTCCAGCATAGTTCTAAGTAGGGATGTAACACATAATGGTTCATATTCTGGCCATTATATGGTTGCCTAATCAGACAGTGGAGAGTAAACTTGTCTTCATTTGGTATAAGAAGTACTAAGAAGATCTAGAAGGATTTAGAGAAATGATGTGATATAAGTAAATAATATATAGTTTTCGTATTTTCTATAGGATAACCTTTCATGAAAATATTAATTAATCAGAGAACTTAATGGCAAAAAAAGCATCTTACCAAGTGTAATCCTACCAAATTTAATTGGTAAGAAAGAAATGCAAGTAATGGAAGTTATGACCTCATTCAGATCACCAGCAGATATCCTAGGTAACAAAATAACTGAAAAAAAATACAAATTTCCTAGCTAGGGAGATACAGTGCCTACATTCAGTTATAAATTTAAGAGACAGATGTAGTTAATAGCAAAATCTATATGCCCTGTAAATGAACTCAAAGCTCCTAAATATAGATCCTGCCTCTTTTTACGGTGATTTGTGTAGAAATGCAAAAGAAAACGGAGTGACTTTATGGATATGCAAACTAAATGAAAAATTATCCACTATCAACAAATGCCAAAGTTTATATACAGAAATATCTCAATGTCAACCTTATTCCAGGTTTTACAGTAGGTATTCTGCACTTGTTCCTATCTTGTTTGCTACCAAACAACTGTAATTTGTAATTGCTCATAAGTTAGTTATGGAACTTGTACAGGTTGTTGCCATACTTCAAATGGTACTAAGATTGGCCCTACCAGGAGGTATGCCTAATCTACATGGAGTTTCTTGCATATTTTGACAAAAACATTGAAGCCAAAGAATTTTTTTAAGTAGTGATTTTTTTTTTATTATTATTTTTTATTTAACAGTAATTTAGAACGTGATTTGGTGCAACTCTTTGCTGGAATTTGGGTGACACATGGGTAGTTTCCAGTTGTAGAAGGTGGAAGAAGAAACAGAAAAATTAGCGGTCACTGGAGAAATGAAAAGGAGCATATACAGGCTCATTAAGAACACAATTGCTTTGCCAGCCATCTTTTCCATATTTAGAAGAGTTCTGAGTTGTGCTCTCACTCTGGAATAAATATTATTTCTTGTTTGGTGTTAGTTGTTATTGACTGCCTCTAGTTTGGTAAAGAAAAGAGAAAAAGTAAATATTAAAAATAGATTATTGATTGAAGAGAATATTCCATTTCCAGTCCCATGATATGCATAGAGCCAATATTCTTAATCTTCTTGATTACACAGCCTCTTTCACCTTGTTACCAGATTTCTTTTCTAAAGTTCTTGTATATATTCCTTAATGTTTAAGTGAAAGGAAATATTTCCAGTCACAAGTATATGGGCATAAGAAGTGTGCTTGAAAGGCTTTGCCAAACTTTGTTCCTCCACTTATTTCCTTTAACAATTCAAGGACTTTTTAGTGTTTTTTGTTAGAAATTAATTTGTTAGCCTGTTTTACATTTCAGATTAAACTTTCTTCTTTTTAGCATCAGTTACCTCACACTATCTTTATTTTAAAATATAAGGTTGATATAACACAGAAATGCAGTTTTCTGTGGCATATTCTGCATCCACATGGATTGTGAAAGAGTTAGACAAAGCAGTGGGTCCTTAAGCATTCCTTATATCTCTATTCCAATGAATTTGGAAAAGCTCCTTTGTCCCGTAATAAGGCTTTACATGTGGAAGAGATCATGAGAAATCTGATTTTATTCTTAGGTATATAAACTTGAACAAATTCTTGACAATGACAGGCCTATCAAAGGACTGCAGCCTCCAGCTGAGCTGTGTATCCCAGCCAGTCCCACAGCAGACTGGTCCTTCGGCAATTCCTTGGATGCCAATACAAGCAATGTTAGAGCCAACTGCTTTCCATGGTGCAGCCAGCCAAGCGTCCAGATGGTGTTTCTAGAAAAATGTATATCACAATAGAGCACCTAGACTTTGCAGCTGTAATGTGCAATGTTTAAGTTGCAGCTAAAGCTTCTCAAAGCATCTGAGATGAGTGCTGGGATTGAGGAAGTCAGAAGAATCTCATTTGGAACAGTAGCAGAAAATAAACATAAGAAAGTAGGTGCCAAGGTCATGCTGTGTGGCAGAATCTTTATGCTGTTATATTTCTATCCTCAACTCCCATTCCTTTGCATATCCCACCAACCCAAGAATTAACCACTCTTTTATTACTTATTTTTCATTGCAAATTTTTTTTATAAATGTAGGTTATAATAAAGTAAATTTAATTTTTTTTCAGGAATTTGTGGGTGAAGCCACTAGAACATGACATATTTCCCCTCATCCTTCCAGTCTTGGAAATAGAAATATGGTGAGATAAAAGAATAATTATATAATATATCATAATAGTTCCTTAACAACAGGTCCTGGAAGAATGACATCAATGTAGTGTGGGCTTGCACAAGATGGATTAGTGAAAATTCTCTGAATAGTACCCTGTCATATTCTAGCCTATATTTTCTCTTATGTTCATAAAGTACCAGAATACTGAGCAGGTATTGGAGAAAGCAGGATATGTTACAATGTAATTGGGGTTATTAAAATGGACTTTTATATTTGTAATCTAATTCAACTGAAATGTATACATTAAAGATGTCAGACACATAGGAAGTGCATATATTTCAGATGCAACTATTCAGAGAAACTTTCCATGCCATATATGTATCAATTGATTTGCCATATCATATCAAGGCTTATCAATCTCATATACAGGTATTGTGCATCAGCATGGTGCTCAAATACTTGAGCTGAAGTGTATCACTTATCTAACAGCTTTCTATATAAAGAGTAATAGAAAATTAAAAATCTCCCTCCAAAGTAATGGAAACCATTCTCATTCTACTTCAGGATAAAACTAAAAATACAACTGTTATGAGCAAAGGGATTCCCAGGAAAACTTGGTTTTGGGATAACATAAGGAGAATTTCTTGGCTTGATTTCTGCCCAAAATTCAGGCCAGTTTTACTGGTGGTAAGTGAAATTGCTGAAAGCCTCACAGGCAGAGACAAAGTACTTCTGCTTCATAATATCTCCGTCTGTGCAATTAATTTTTACTTTTATAACAAAAAAGAGGAAATATTTCAAAATTACAGGCATAAACTTTTAAATGCTTTTGTAAGCATTTCCCACTAAAAAGTACTTTAAAAATATATCCAAATAGCTATTGTCATGGCATTATAATTATCAAACACCTTTAATTTTACATCCATGTAATCGGCATATATATTATATACAACAATGACATCTAAATTATATCCTTTCATATCTCAGACTTTGTTTTATAGAAAATATGAAGTAATGCAATAAATAATACAGGATCTTGTGTAGAAGAATGTCAATATTCTTGGCAAACATAATTAGTCTGAGCTTAGTAACTTTCTGTTTACATAGATAAACATTGTGATATTACAGATGTGGAAATAAAATCATGTGGGTTGCTCAATTCAGCAAGATTGCATGTAAATTCTGCAGAAGGCAAACCATTAACCTAAGACTTACAAATTTCTGGTGCTCTGTGATATCTATTACATGGTGTTTCCTTTCTGTTTTGGCATGTTCTAAATTTCCAATATGACATGTAATATAAGACTTTTACAGGTTGTGCTTTGATGCATCTGAAAGCAGGATGACTGAGTCCCTATTATCATCCTGTAAAACTCTACAATGTAATAAATGAATGACTGCTATGACAAACAGTGGTCTTCTATGTAATTCTACATCTATTTTGTACTATAATAGAATCATAGAGTGTTAGGGGTTGGAAGGAATCTTGAAAGATCATCTAGTCCAACCCCCTTGCCTGAGCAGCATCACCCAGATTAAATCACACAGGAACATGTCCAGATTGGTCTTGAATTTCTCCAAAGGAGACTCCACAACCTCTCTGGGCAGCCTGTTCCAGTGCTCTGTCACTCTCACAGTGAAAAAGGTCCTCCTTACATTCACATCGAACTTCCTATGCTCCATCTTAGACCCATTGCCCCTTGTCCTTTCACTGGCCATCACTGAGAAGAGCCTGACTCCATCCTCCTGACACTGACCCTTTACATATTTATAAACATTAACACCCCTAAGTCTCCTCTTTCCTAAGCTAAAGCTACTCAGCTCCCTCAGCCTTTCCTTATAAGGAAGATGTTCCACTCCATCATCTTGATGACCCTGTGCTGGACTCTTTCAAAGAATTGTATGTCCTTCTTGAACTGGGGGTCTGGGACTTATACTTGGATACATTTATTTCTGATAAATTCTTCTGTACTATCTAAGGCTTCTACTTAGGCAATAACTATGTATGTTTATGCCAACTAATTTTACAATAATTTATTTTAAAAATAAAAATATGATTTATTATTATGGAGATCTGCTTGTCTGCTCTGGAGTTGACTGGTGAACCCTGGAAGGTGCGAATGCTGAAACCTGATGTTGACTCAGTTTAATTCCTTTTAATTTAATTAGTATCACAAAATGAATCAGTTTCTTGATTTACTTCATATTAACCTAGTATCCTGTAGAACTCTGTTTCCAAGGCAAAACAAAATGAAAGCCTTAGAACTGTTTATAGATATTTTCCAAACTGAAAGAAGTAGGAAAAGTAGCATTTCAGAAGAGCTGGCAGGGGCTAAGCTGAAAAGCCAATCAAGAAATAGGCCAAATATACAGTTTTAAAATTACTTCTTCCTTTTCAGAACACTTTTTTATTTTCTTTTTGCTAAGATAATAATACAGGCCAAAGTAATTACTTCTTCAACTAGATGCTGATGGTTTGTGCCTCTTTTTGCCACTCTGCTCACATTGGCAAGTGTATACTTGCTAGAGTAGTTTCATTGATTTCAGTGGGATTTGTACACAGGAAAGCAATTTATCTGGTAGCATAATTTTAGCCAAATCAAACTCTTCAGGGCACTAAAGAGAACAATCTGTCCTTGCTGTCTACCTTATTCACAGTAAGCAGTGGACAAAGGGACAACTTCAGATAAAACCAGAAAACAGTCTGGGACTTGTAATATGTAGGGAAGACACTGTAAACAAACAAACAAACAAAATCATTTTGTTACATAAGTAATGTTTTATGCAAATAGGAAGAACCTTCTTGATCTTCTGAAATGCTCCAGAACCACAAAACATCGTTACACTCCTATTTTCCATATTCTCATCAGTCAGTGTCATCAAGCAGCATTAAGAACTGGTTACGTCTACCTAGGCTCTACTCTTTGAATCATGTCACCTGTTGGTTAGTGCTGGTAGGGACTCTTGGGTTACCATTGCAGATGACCTGCAGTCAGGCAGCAAGAGAATATTTTCTTTTTTTTTTTTTTTCTTTCCCCCAAAAGTGAAAAGAATCACTTGTTTTGCTTAGTAGGCATTTCAATAATGTTCTTCCCCAGAGCAGGATGTTCAAAGGAAATGATTTGCAAAATTAGAGCAGAGAAGCTTGTTCTGTATTTTTGTCACTGTGTATACTGTACTGGATTTGGGCAATATTGAGAGGGGTTTATTTTTTGTTTTGTTTGTTTGGGTTTTTTTCCCCTTAGAGTTTCTACAGCTTATACTGGACTGTATGTATTATGCCTGAGGCAGGGACTTTCTTTTACCAGTTGCTTTGATTTAGAAGTCACGGGACTGTATTTTGCACTCATATTTTTCCCTAAATCCCTTACAATTCTTCCTCAAGATAGATATCTTTCATCTGTGTTTTGTAGAATGATGCAAAAGTGGGACCTGCAGGCTGTTGAAAGCTCAGCTAGGATGCTTGCCTCTGTGAGAGGCATTGCTTCCTTCACAAGCTCAATTGTTTAAACACAGTAGGTGTATTGGACAGGGATTTTATTTTGCTGCTGCATCACCAACCACATTTACAACTTTGTCATTGCAATTTTTCATGCTCCTGGTTTAGAACAAAGCACAGCCAGGGTTTAAATATAAATATTTAAAGCCTCTGGAAGTCCCAAGAAAGTTAATCACCATAGCGACTAGTTTCTGCCTTGCTACTACAGGCTTTGCAGATGCTACAGCAGAAAAAGAGCACAGTAAAAGATGATACTTTTGAAAAGCCAGTACTATTAGCATTTAAACAATCTTCTAACAAGACACTGGATAAGTAGTGTCATGCCTAACAAAGATATGGTATCTTCAGGATCTTCATGTGTTACCAACCAATTAATTCATGCTTACCCAATATCACCATTCATTCACGTTTATTCATCTACTATATTCTATCTGTCCTATACAAAACTGGTTAATTGAAAGCCATTCCATCTTATATAGGACAATTTTGTGACCAGACTGGAGGCTGTGATACCCATGCATGAATGATGCTTTCATGTGGGATTACTGTTGAGGATATTCCCTTCTGTTCTTCCAGTGGGAAACAAAACCCCAACCCTACAGTTTAATACTGGGTGATTTTTCTTATTAATGTTTAATAAATTGTTCATGCTATTTTACTGTATGTGCAGCAATGTATCACTTGGGACATCCAGATCTAATAGTTAACTTGAGAGTAATTCTCTAATCTCAGCAATCCAAGAGTGAAATCTTAATGACATGCTATTAGGGTTTTCTCTGTATAGAATATTCAATTATTCAAATATTATGGTTGTATATGAGGTATCCTGTTTTACTATTCCAGGAAATTCCCCTGAGTGTCTAGATTAAATATTTATATTAAAATATGATTATTTAAAATAAGTATCTTCATTATGATAATTCTAAGATAGAATCCCTATAGATACTGTAGCCAGAACAGAACTGCTACGTAGCCATTCTACCCTAAGTATTTTTAGAAAGGTTAATAGGATAATATCATTGTAAAAAAATATAGTATTTGCTCATAAAAATGTACCACTTAAGATTAATACTGTGTTGGGGTGTGGGTGGAGATGAGTTATACTAACAATTTAGGTACAAGAATAATTGCTGTAAAAAATTAGCTGATTAAATGTAAAGTATGTAAGCTGCAGGGATAGTTTCTCTTTGTTGAATTAATAATGTTCTGGAATATGGTTCCAATAGAAGAAGTAAGAATAGTCATGATCTGTTTAAAGAATTTCATCAGTTCAGATAAAGAGCTATGTATTGTAAAAATGTGATATCGATCCATATGTGGTTCGATATCATGATGGAAACGTGTGTGTAATAGAAGCCACAATTAAAACCTTACCTACTAACTGATACTCTTTCTGCAAAGAAATTCTTTATCTTAGCACCTTGAAATGCAAGGCAACCACTACTATATCAAAATTACTGAAAAATAGAAAATATTGAGAAAGTGGTAGAAATTACAAAAGATATAAACATTAACGTATTTTTATTTATGAAAACGTGTGAAGCTAAATATATATGTGTGCTTCTTTTGTTATTCTATTTGTTTCTTGTCTCTTATCTGCTTGCATTAATGCATCCTCCCAATTATAGCTGCTGAAACTGTCACTTTAGAGAGTCTGCATCTTAAAAAATGCTTGTAATTTTAAAGCAAATAACTGATATTTAAAAGGTTATAAATGAGGGGAAAAAGTACACACTAAAAATAGACTTCCTGGTTAAAACATAAGACTAATTTTATACTAAATAATAGTTATTATATGTCTTTGCATTTGATTGATCAATGATTGTTAAGGTGCTGCTCTGATTTCAGTCATGCAGCAGAAGCCTCAGAGTGCACTCAGCAGAATCACCAACAAGAAACAAATATTTTTTTCTTTATTTTACAAAATCAAAGTTCCAACTTTTTATTTCAAATCAAACCCTCCATGCTTATCAAAAGGTCTTTCTCCTGTAAGCTGTAATATATGTAATTGATGAATTTAAAAAAAAACCAGCACCTATATTCACTGTGAAAAGGAATTACTCTGAAAAATATATTAGTCCCACAGAACAGAGACCTTCATTTATAGGTATTTTAGACACAGGAAAACCCCCACTTCATTCTTTGAATCACATGTCAATATTTTAAATATATAGAATATAAAAATACTGAAAGCATAAAGAATCATATATATATATATATATATATACACATACTTTGCTGTACCTATAGTTATTTTTAGGTCAGATATCAAAGAATTTTTTTTTCTTTATCCTAAGCACTACTGTGAGAGTTTGTGGTGTCTTCCTCAGATTAACAGAATTTAGAAAAGATCCCTATCGAGCAGAAATGTCACCAGAACTTCCCAATTCTTGTCTTGGTACTATACATATACATATACATATACATATACATATACATATACATATACATATACATATACATATACATATACATATACATATACATATACATATACTATAGCTGACAAATGTGAAAAAGTGGGATGGCTCTCAGACATACCCCCAGTAATATAAAGTGGAATGGATGCAAAATCACAGAACAACAAAAAAGAGCTGGAAGGAATCCTGAAAATATACCTGTTTTAAGGCAGGATTGACAATACTAAACTATTTTTGACAAGGGTTTTTCCAACTTGTTCCTAAAACTTAAAATGATTTAGACTTAAATTTCCTTAGACAATATTCTCTGGGGCTCTTCAGTCCTTCCATAACTTTTTTTTTTTTTTTAATTCCAACCTGAATTTTCCTTAACACAAACTTTAAAGTTGCAACATTTCATTTATATTATTTGAGTTGTCTTATATATTTCTAGAGTTAGCCTAAAGAACATCTGATAACCACTAAAACTTTGCATATGTGATATAGTCTAGATTTTTTTCTGTCATAGTCAATATATATGAAACTACTATGGTAACAAAGTCCTGGCTTTATTATCCTACTCTAACCTAACCAGAATTCTTCTAACTCAATGGTTGTAACTCCGATGTTATTGAATCAGATTTTCTAACAAGATAAAAGGAGAGCCTTTATATATTTAAAAAATCACTTTATTAGCCCTAATATTCTTGAAGAGTGTGAGGATATATTAAGGGGGAAATTAAAATCAGGTCAAAAGCCCGTTTCTGTGATATGAAGTCAGTGTTAAATCTAGAAAGTACATTTATTTTTTATTAATGTATTACGAGCAGGTTTTGTGTCAATAAACTTAGAGGATACAGTATAAGATTACAGCACAATATTCTCTGATCAAGAAAAATTCCTTACAGCCTTTTGAAGGACATGACTGTTTTTGAACACAAGCCTGAACCCAAAGTCACCTCGATGGGCTCAAGGCCCAAGTGTCTTCTTATTTATACTGCTGAAAAGACTAAACAGACATAAAATTATAGCCCATGCTATACATTCTGCTTCAAGCAGTATCCAGATGTGGGCAGATTTGACTTACAGCTCTGTCCCAGATTGTTGACCTGTACCTCAACTGCACTCCTAGTACTGATCTCTGGTCAAAATTTAATAGACAGGTCAGCTTAGAAGTCATTTCTAGAAACGCTCACACTATCCAGAGCCATCCTCTAACCTGCCATTTGTAGAAGATGAATCCATTCAGTTTCTCAGCTCTCTTACAAAGCCTGCACAAAGTTTGAGCTCTTAAAAGTTTATCACTGTAAAGCTCCTGCAATATTTGAAAACGGTGGATGATGGAAATAATCTATTGGTACACATAAATGACAAGGGGCAGAGTTCTCCTAAAATCTTTTTCTCAAATGTTTAGCAGCAGCCACAGAATCCATTAATTCCCTCAGGGTATGACTCATATTTCTGTCAGGCATCAGAACAAAGAAAATTTACTGTAATAGAAGTGCTTGCTAATCTTATTTAGGGAGGGAATGGAGAATTTTTCTACAAGGTATTTTTCCACTATAAAATAAAATATATTTCCACTACAAAAATACATTTCTTAAGAAAAAAATTGGAAAAGTTTACATTTTCCTCACTGGTTGAGGGGGAGGATTCACTTCCTCTGCTCTCAGAGACCCCAGCTAGAAATACTACATCCAGCTCTTGGGCCTCCAACATGGAAGATATGGAAGTGTTGGAGGAACATAGCACAGAGGAGGACCACAGTGCAGAGGGCCATTAAGATGATCAGAGGGCTGGAGCAGCTGTCCTAGGGAGACAGACTGAAAGAGTTGGAGGTGTTCAGCCTGGAGAAGAGAAGGCTCTGGGATGACCTTAGAGCAGCCTTCCAGTGCCTGAAGGGGCCTACAGGAAATCTGGAGCAGGACTGTTTACAAGGATATGTAGTGATAGGTCAAGGGGTAAACTGAAAGGGGATAGGTCTGTATTCGATATTAGGAGGAAATTCTCCACTATGAGGGTGGTGAGGCCCTGGCACAGGTTGCCCAGAGAAGCTGTGGCTGCCCCCTCCCTGGCAGTGTTCAAGGCCAGGTTGGATGGGGTTTTACATAATCTGGTCTAGTGCAAGGTATCCCTGCCCATGCCTGGGGGGAGTTAGAATCACAGAATCACAAGGCAGTGCTTAAGGTCCCCTCCAGCCCAAACAGTTTTATAATTCTGTGATCACTTTTCAGCCAGTCTGACATCATTTAGTCCCATCTGGCAGATGAGGACCAAGTGCAATTCTATCACCCTTCCCTGATAGGACAAGGGACATTGTAACCTTCATGCAGAACCAAGCAGGGAAAATAAAGATTTGATAAATAGTCCTGTACTTTATATCTACATGTTCACTACACACAGAATCACAGAATAGGTTACCTTTCTTTCTGGTGCATCTTCTCCTCCCTGATACAGAATCTTCATCTTTTCTTTGTACACCAGCTTTTCATAAGAGGAATAGAAGACACTGTTTTGTGTAACTTCACAAGCTAATCCAAATCTTGAGAAGCTACCGTATCATAAAAGTAGAAGCAAGAGGACAACTGAGAGAAGCAAAAAATCTGATTGAGGTTGAATACTTCAGAAAATCATAAAGATATTTTCTCAGAAGTCTGAGATTTTACCCTCTTTGGCTCTGACAAACATGATGAATGTTTAATGAAATGTATTTCACATGATTTGCTAAATAAAATTTTATTCGCATCTACCTTTGAGATAATCTGGAGGTTCTTCAAATCTATGAACACTGTTGCCTGCTGATTGCAAAAAATCTCAATAATGTATTAAAGGTCTATCAAATGAAACAGGATGAATACTCACATCAGGGATGAAAAGATTTGTATTTAAAATGTGTACATCAAAAGATGCTTTTCACAATCTACTTCATAGGCTGAGAAATGCAAAGAAAAATGGTATTAATAAAGGTTCAGATTTTCAGTTTTTACTGAAGAAATCTCCAGCAAAAATGAAAGCTACTCCCAGTAAGAACCTGCTCTGCAAATAACATTTAATGTGATTAAGGAATTGAAGTTGAAAAGTGTGTAGAAAGGGTCTAATCACAGATATCTATGTGTGCTCAGATTGTCCTTTCTCATATTTTCAAAGCTTTTCAGAACCTAAATTAGAACAAAATATTCAAAAGCCAAACCTTTTCCTCTTAGATTCCTTTCCTGAATGTACAGTGTGTATAAAGAAATACTTCCCAGGAGGTGTCCAGGTTCATTTTTACAAATCAGAGTAATTTTGCAATATTGACACATTTTTGATGATTATGAAAATGAAATGAAAGCACAAATCCTGCACAAAGTGCTTATGACCCACAGAAACATTATTATTCAATTTCACTGAGGATGTTCCCCACAAAGACATTCTTACAGCAGGCATCCCTTCTGGCAATTTAAAAGCACTCTGTGAATGAGAGATCAATTTTGCCTTCACAAATTGTGCTATTACTGATTTATCCCTGATCACAGAAAGCTGTTATTCATCACCTATGAGAAGTTTGCTTAATATGAATATAGCAGTACTGACAAAAATCTCCTTTTTCGTGGAAATATGAATAGCTAGATTTAATAGTGACATATAAAACCCATGTTTAGGTGTCTATATTCTTCTGTGAAATCCTTGACCTTAGTGATGTAACTACATTATAAATTAACTCCAAGTAATAATGCTTGAAAAAAGTGGGGGTTTTAATATAGCTCAAAGGTGGAATTTTTCCTTCATATGAACCATGAGTGCACTTGGTAATTGATTCCTGAATCTACCTAGGTTTAACCTAAACACTAAAACCTTAATCTAAACCCATTTTCTTAGTAATAAATCAACTCTTATTAGCTAATAGTGGCTTTGCTTCAGGACTCATGTAAATAGAATATAATTAATTGGGGATCTGAGCAGAAGTGAAAGTCATACAAAGGGCAATTTCCTAGTTCTTTTAATCTGATGTGACATAAGTCCATGTACAGTATCAGAACAGGGAATCACAAACAAAAGCATAACAGAACTCAAAAATTGTGGAAATTTGACCATTTTCTGTGAAAAAAAATTAATCAAAGATAATTTTGGGATGAAATTATTTTTAAATTATTCTAAATTATTTTTCAGCATTTTTGGTTTAGTCTTTTTTCACAGTGAAACAATATAGTACTATAAATACTTACATATATATATCACAATCAAAAGCCTTAGGATCGTTAAAGACTTTAAATTCTATATATCAAACTTCATTTTTTATTTGCAACAGATTCTTTTTTGGGATGCATACACTCTGAGAATTCTGAATTTTTACAATCATATATTCTATCTTTACTAAAATAATAAAGAGCAGACAAACTTTCATATCATAATATGTAATCATAAATGAGATTACCTTGGGAGTTGTAAAGAAAAATTTGAAATAAATGAACAAACTATAACTTGACTTACCTGAAGCATGGTCCTAAAAATGATTTTACCAGGAATCCTTTTCTTGATATTGGGAAATACCTTTGCAAATACTCTTGTTATTTCAGCCTAAGAAAACTACTCCTGAAAAGATTATTCCTGAATAAAAATCTGCAGCTTTCAGAGCATTAGGCATTTAGGACTACAATCTGGGTCATAAATAATATTGTTTAAGCAAAATCCAGCTGATATTTTAACCTGTTCATTGTCAATTCCTGCCCATGCAGCTAAAACACAGGTTTCCCAGGAGTGGAAAACTTTGACATAGAAAGGAAAGAACACCTAAACAACTACAGGCAGTAAAAGCATGATAATACCTGAAAATAGTAAGAGAAAGGTGAAGAGATATTTCCTGTGAACGTGATAACTGAGGGTCTCTTTGCTGCACACCAATTTCTTTATTTTGTTGAGCCATCAGCTTTTTGTAATGAAATTACATAAAAATAGTAGAATTTTCTGTATGAAGTTCCTGAGCACCTTCAATTTCTGTGGACAGGTAGTAATTTCAGGATAAGCTCAGTTCCTGCCATAATCAATCAAAACAACCTGATTATAGCATGAAATAGAACACAGCTAATTCTAAACTCTGACTAGCATCTTTGGAGTTATAAATAGCTTTACTACACCATTTACAGCACCTGAAATTGATAGCATGTCTCCACTGAAGGCACTACTAAAATTTCCACTCATTGGACACAATGCCCTGGAGGTACTTAAAAGACATGTAGACATGTTGCTTAGGGACATGGTTTAGTGGTGGATGAGGTAGTATTAAGTTTATGGTTGGATGTGATGATATTAATCTTTTTTCCCAACCTAAATGATTCTATAATAGTGTTTTAAGCAAAATACTAAAAATACCTCAGGGCTCATAAAATTATTTGTAAAATATACAGACCTCTCCTTTGCGTAGTTCTAGGTGGTAGTTATGGGGAAAATATATGGTATATTATTCACTGTGGATTCTTAAATGAATTTAGACATTTTTTTTTCAAATCAGAATATTTTAGCTTTCTCTGTGAGAAGTCACTGGAAAGAGATTTGTTCAGTCTAATTTTCAAAGTATAATTTTCATACAAATGTCATAACATCATCCCAAATAGCGGAGTGTTTTGAAAAAGTAATCATGATATCTAAGTGTGTTGTGTGCATATGTAAACATGCTGGCAGCTGAGACTGTGTGGAAGCATCTTCTGTGGGAAAAGACCAGTGACTGCCCCATGTCAGACACAGCTGCTTCTAGCCCATCAGCCAAGCTGTGGGTGCCTCTGGGAAGGTGTATTTAAGAAAGGACAATACCACCAGAAAACAGAGAGAAGGTGGGGTCAAAAGAAGTGATAAGACCAGTGACTGCCCCATGTCAGACACAGCTGCTTCTAGCCCATCAGCCAAGCTGTGGGTGCCTCTGGGAAAGTGTATTTAAGAAAGGACAATACCACCAGAAAACAGAGAGAAGGTGGGGTCAAAAAAAGTGATAAACAGCAGAGGAAACGTGTATGGAGGAGGATGACAATGATGACAATGAGGAGGAGGAAGAGGAGGAGGTGGTGTTGTTCCAGGTGCTAAAGAAAAGATTCACATTAAAGCCAGTTGAGAACACATTATAGAGCAGATGGGTGACCTGTGAAGAGCCCACATTGTAGCAAAAGAAAAATGTGAGAAGTAAGGAATAGCAGAAGGATACCATTCAGTATTGGCAATATATTCACCCAACCAACCCGTTGAACACAAAAGGGGCACAGGAGTCTGAAGTAAAGGAGTGAATTTGGGTCCAGGGTAGAGGGAAGGAAAGGCGTTCGCCTCAGATTTCTCACTACCCAAACCTATTTTAAATTGCAATAAATTAAAGTTGGCTTTCCCCAAGTTGAATCTGTTTTGCCTATGATAGAAATCGGTAACTGATCTCATTTTTATCTCAACTTGTGAGTTTTTCATTCCATCACCTCCTCCTGCCCCACCATTGAGAGGGAGTCAGTAAGCCTCTGGGCAGTGTTTGGCTGTTTGCCAAGGCTAGTCCACTACAGTAAACAAAATTCATACATGCTGTGACCAGACTGAAACAATTATAGATCTTCCAGATATCATAGAGATGCATTTTTAATCTATCTCTTCCAGAGTTGATACTTCTTGCACCTTTGTGCAGAAATCCAAATTTGTCAAAACGATTCTCACTCTTCTCCAGATATCAGGGATTAAAGATAAAATAACTTATAATAGTCAAATAGGGAAATAAGTTCCAGAAAGTTTGCTTTAAATTGTGTGATTATTAAAGATAAGGCAGCTATTTAAATGGCAGATTTCATTAATTTACTAATTTTCATAATCAAGAATGAAGAGTCTGAGACCTGAAGACTGACTGGTACAGAGGACAAAGTAGCACCAACACAAAACAGTTTGCCAGACAAAGAACCACAACTCTTCTCTATGATGCTTTTTTATTCAGTTATGTATCTGATTTTTCAACAATGGCTTATTTTCTATAATTGTTTTCTGAAAATTTAAATAAACTTTGTGAGCGTTGCTGCTCCAACTGCACTGCTGCAGCCAATTTTGCACCATTAAGAATGCTAAATGAGAAAAGCTTGATTAAGCCCTGCAGATACATTCTATAGTGTTTGCTGAGCAGTTTAGATTTACGGTGTGAGTTAGTGATAGATACATCATGGCACACAGGGGACACTTTAAAGAATCGTTATTATTGCTGTTTATTGGCGTGAGTTTTTTTGTAATGTACTGCACAGTCGAGTAATTGCTTTCAAAAGAACAATAAGTATCAACCCCCAGTGAGAGTGTTTTATGGAAAATATGTTGTCTAAAATTAACAGGCAATGATACATTTTTCCTCTAGGTTCATTTGGCTATTTTAGTTTTATCTCGTTTTATACTTTGTATGCTTGAAGAAATCTTTTGTATTAACTTTTCTACTTGAACAGGGTCAAGTTGTAAACTCAGGTAGATTTATTATTTCATTCTCCATTACATTTATCTGGCTTTTGCTCCAGTGAACAGCAAATATACACAAATATCTCATTACCATACTTCCAAGAGGTGCAAGTACATAAAAAGGAACTCTTATTGTACAATAAAATAAATATGGTGCAATTTAAAAAGCATTTAAGCATTTCAGCAGGAAACTTATTCAAGTTTAAGATGGAGTGCTTTTACCCAATGGATGAACATGTGGCTTACAGAGAGATTCAGCAATACTAGTTCCTCACAATCAATAATGTACAGGGGAAAAGGACGTCTTTCACTATAGTCTGCTGGCTCTAAGTTCACAACCCAAAACACCATGTGCCAGCTGGATCAATCTGCAACAAAGCAAAGGCTGAAGTCAACCACAGCTCTTCCCATTTAACTGCTTGGTTAAGACAACCTCAGAGCATTGCTAGTTCTTAAATTTATTTATTGACTAACTTTGCATTGCTAATTGAACAAAAGCAAATTCTTAGCATACCACAACATAAAATAAAATTTGAAAAAACAACTTTAAGAATACAAAATTTCATCTAGTGGTACTAGCAGAACTTTTATTTGACAAAAATTAGATTGATGTCACCCAGAAGGTAAATATGCCAATTAGTTTGAATGCTGTTTAGTATTATACTAAAATGCCTATTATAATGATGAGCATTACCTAATGGAACTATACATTGGATTATTCACATAATGGTCTTCCACCATTATTTACCATCTGTAAACTCAGCTCATTTCCTTGCTATCTGTCAGAGGTTGCTTCTTACATCAAGACTCAACAGTTTAAAGACTACTGAAGCAATTTTATTTCATTGTTTTCTCTCGTTATTTATCTCACTTAGAAATATAGTAAAACTTTTTAATCATATGAAATGTACAATGCATTAATTATATTTGTATAAACAACCAATATTGTTTGTAAAAGTTTCACTAATTTAAAAGAAACATATTTTTCCAGAAATTAAAATATACAAAGGAGGGTTAGGTTTCATCGCTCCTAATACCTTTGAAACACAATATGCCTCAACTTCAAGTTTCCCATGATAGTATAAAGAGAATTAAGCACTAGAAATGCCTGAGTAGGTGGTGCTTTGAAGAATATATACTGTTACCATTACCTAAATTATTTTTAACATGTTTGACATAAGAATACCACGTCATAAAAAATTTCTTGTGCTGGCAGAGGGGTGGGGAAATTAAAAAAAAGCACGTTTGGGTTTTTGGGGTGGTTTTTTTCGTTGGATAGTTTTTTTAAGAATGACATTTAAAATATTTTGATTTAAATACTAAGCTTATATGTACAGAGAACTATGTGATTTTATAGAATAAATTTATGGCAGGAAGTAGAGCAAGAGTTTTTTCAGGTACACAAAAAACCCCATTACTTAACAGTAATAAAAACAGAAAATTGCAAGGCAACAGTGAGTGGAATAATATGCATTTAAATGCCATATTTAAAACAAAATAGTAAATCCCCTTCATACTGTGTATGAATTAAGAGTTCTGAAGTAAAGTACTCAGCATGAACAAGTCATAAATTAGTCAAAGAATTAGAAAAAATATTAGAAGTTGCAGATTCATCACACAAATTGTCTATATTCTTTCAAAGAAGAGGAAAAAAACCTTCTTCAGTATGACCTTGTAATGCAGGGGAAATAATTTCATTGCAGATGCAAGATCTACAAAAACATCATATTACTAAAATTTCCTGTTATTATCTTCCCTACAGGAGTGGGAAGGATTTGGAGAATGGAAGAAAATCAAGAATAATACAAAAAAAAATGGGGAAAAGGTTACTGTTTGAAAAATTCAAGTAGCTCAGATTTCTTTTTCAGCTCTGTGTGTGAATAACACTGGAAGTAGCACTCCCAGAGAGTTTGTGTGAAGTTATTCTCCAAGGGCTAGATTGAACTTGCATTCTGCTAAATCATAAAAAGGTGTTCTTTTCAAATTTAAACACATAAAATATGTCTATCTCTCTATCTTTCTATTTATTTATTTGGAGGACAAGGCCAGTGAGCTCCAGTTAGCAAGATGTGTGTTTCAGAAGCTCAGAGCATCACCAAGGTGTATAAACTAGCAATAATTGATTATGCAAGCCCATAGACTGTACGGGGCTTTTAGTCATGAGTAATTAGAAAAACAAGCTGAGTGAGTGAGGAGCACACATGACAGTATTTTATTCAGAATTTCAGGAAGGGTGTGCAGTTTTTCTTTATATAACAGTTTGTTGGAACTGAATCAGTCCTCCTTGTACTCCCTAGCTGGGATGCCCAGGCTTAGTTTTCTGATCTTAACCAGCTGAATTAAATTAATGGCCTTCATCTGGAAGATATGGTTTGATTTTCACTGCTACGCTGCTACAGAGCCTCATGGATATACCATGGTGAGAAGAAACCTAACATAACACTTCGACCCTAAGATGCAGCAGCTGGTAGGAAGTAAAGAGGCACTGTGCAGGGAGACTGCAATAGGAGAGAAAGTGGCTTTGCAGGGGTTTCACAGATCTTAGCCTCTCAATCTTATCTAGGATGAAAAGGAGATGCATCATTCAGAGTCAGAACCTTGCCTGCTAAAATACTTTATGTTATGTGGATAGAAGTTGTCTTTGCTTGGCCTGGGAAAATTTTATTGTGACTGAAAGAACAGAGAAACAGTGTTTATTTTGACCAGTTAACTTGAAGGAGATAAATATAATTGTTTTCATCAATGATCAGAATTTAACCAGAAAATTCCTTTATACATTTTCCAGTTCTGTTTTGTTTTGCTCAGTTTCTTTTTCTCCTTTTTCTTTTTCTTTTTCTTTTTCTTTTTCTTTTTCTTTTTCTTTTTCTTTTTCTTTTTCTTTTTCTTTTTCTTTTTCTTTTTCTTTTTCTTTTTCTCTTTTTCTTTTTCTTTTTCTTTTTCTTTTTCTTTTTCTTTTTCTTTTTCTTTTTCTTTTTCTTTTTCTTTTTCTTTTTCTTTTTCTTTTTCTTTTTCTTTTTCTTTTTCTTTTTCTTTTTCTTTTTCTTTTTCTTTTTCTTTTTCTTTTTCTTTTTCTTTTTCTTTTTCTTTTTCTTTTTCTTTTTCTTTTTCTTTTTCTTTTTCTTTTTCTTTTCCTTTTCCTTTTCCTTTTCCTTTTCCTTTTCCTTTTCCTTTTCCTTTTCCTTTTCCTTTTCCTTTTCCTTTTCCTTTTCCTTTTCCTTTTCCTTTTCCTTTTCCTTTTCCTTTTCCTTTTCCTTTTCCTTTTCCTTTTCCTTTTCCTTTTCCTTTTCCTTTTCCTTTTCCTTTTCCTTTTCCTTTTCCTTTTCCTTTTCCTTTTCCTTTTCCTTTTCCTTTTCCTTTTCCTTTTCCTTTTCCTTTTCCTTTTCCTTTTCCTTTTCCTTTTCCTTTTCCTTTTCCTTTTCCTTTTCCTTTTCCTTTTCCTTTTCCTTTTCCTTTTCCTTTTCCTTTTCCTTTTCCTTTTCCTTTTCCTTTTCCTTTTCCTTTTCCTTTTCCTTTTCCTTTTCCTTTTCCTTTTCCTTTTCCTTTTCCTTTTCCTTTTCCTTTTCCTTTTCCTTTTCCTTTTCCTTTTCCTTTTCCTTTTCCTTTTCCTTTTCCTTTTCCTTTTCCTTTTCCTTTTCCTTTTCCTTTTCCTTTTCCTTTTCCTTTTCCTTTTCCTTTTCCTTTTCCTTTTCCTTTTCCTTTTCCTTTTCCTTTTCCTTTTCCTTTTCCTTTTCCTTTTTTTTCCTTTTCCTTCTTTCCATATAAGGATCTTGATAATCTTTAAAGATTTAGATAGCTTCTTGGTAGCTTTTCCAAAAACTCACTAGTAGATTCTCATTTAAAAACAAAGTTTCACAATACTTTGATGAACTTCTTTCTCAGTTCAGTGCAGAGGCAATTTAACAAGGAAAGGAAAGAAAATATAGACTAAAACCTCACCTTTATTATGGTCTATCTAGATAAAAAACAACTTAATTTTAGACAATAATTCAATTATAGTACTTAAAAATGTGTTTAAAACTGCTAATCTACTACAGAATACTATTATGTGTGAATTTCATATTAACTGCATGATGATGGTGACATCATGATGAAAGAACATTTCACCTTGAAGGACAACTCAAAAGCATAGGGAATGTAATTAAAATATCATAGGCAATACAGAACGAAGGTAAAAATATTCACCTTCCTGCCTCTTATACTCAGTACCTGTACATTTGTCATATGTAATGTTATCTGTGCAAAGTGGAAGACTTTTCCACTCCACTTTCAAGAAAAGTGGAAAAACAATCCTGTAGTTTCAAATAAGTCAGCACAGTAAAATCAGGAATTACTCCGGTCCACCAGGTACTTTTTGAAGAATAACTAACATAACCCACACCTCAAACAGACTGAGCAGACCTTTGTCATTATGTGAGGCTTTAAGTATTACATAATTCACAACAATTTTGCAGTTAAATTTTACTTTCATATTTTTGCAGTCAGTAGTTCATTTTAAATAATGGTACTTGAAGTATAATAGAGCAGGTGTTGTTTGATGGAAAGCAATTTAGGTATTTAGCTGGGCAGCTGAACAAAGGCCATGCAGACCTTGGGTATTATCCAGTGGAAAATAGCTCTCCTCCCTCACTGATAATCTAACAAGTGAAAAAATTATGTCACAGTCAGATGAATTCCCTGTTTCAGCTGAGTTTGCAGTTGTATATAATGCATGTGTCAGTACTAGGCCAACAATAAGTAGGGGACAGATTTGGCCAGTCAAGGGCTAAATTTAGACTATACTGTTCAGATAAAAATGAGGGCTAATGTTAAATTAAAGTGAGTATTTGAACAATGCTTTGGTTTGTGATGTAGAATCTTCCTTCCTCTATGCTGTTAAAGTCTGCCTGGATTTGCCCTTATATGTTTACTTTACAGAGCCTGCTTCCTTCTCACCCATTCCCACCAGTCCTGGAATAGCTTTCCCCCAGCCTCAGGGGATGCAAAGGGATATTGTTTGCTTGGCAGGCCAGGGTTTGTCAGACCTTCACCGTAAGCTATTACCTGGGCTTTAACTAAGGCTGGGCGATAGTCACTGAGCAGGGGGACAGTGCATAAAATAACAAAACCAAGTCAAGCTAAGGGGAGTCTCGAGATCCTGCACTCAGGACACTGCAGATCTTTACAAAGACTGAGACCTTTGCCAGTAATGACAAAGTCACATTTACCAGGCAGAATGTGACATTATCTGTTCTTCACAAGTTGACAAGATTCTAACATCAAAAAAAGATCACATCAGTTGGTATTTTCACTGTGCATCCTCTTGTAAAAACATTGGTTTTATCCAAATCCTTTTTTGGTTCTTAAACTCTCTTATAGCCTTCCCTGCTTGTATTTCTGCATTTATATTACCTTCTAAAAATGACCTGGATGTTAATTATTCCATCATGTCTCTGTTCAGTGCAATATTATGTACATCACCGTGATCTACATTTTACCATTTCTGTGCCTTTTCTTGTACTCCAATATTTCAGTCATTTGTTAAGTCCGTGGCTAGTCAACATGAACAGGTAAAGAGAAGAGACAGAAAAGAGACAAAGACCTGATCATCTTTCATCCAGGTTCTTTGAAGCTGATGCTCTTAGCTGCAGTCTGTAAGCTGGACCACACAAGTCTCATGGACTTGATCTTTCACTGATAATATGAGGACACAACCATATTTCTGTGAGATTATGGGAGACAAATTTATGGAATGCCAACTCTGATCCACTGAGCAACTGCACACAGCAGCCTTAGTCCCAAGGCAGAAGCTACCTCAGAGTGTGCTTATTACATTGACTAACTTACATGTGCTACGAGTGTCCAATCCTCAGGTTCAAGCAAATAAACTCTGCTTAAAAGAGTAAAATTGCAGTAATTTTAAAAGATTTGGTGCCTATGGTAGTGTGCATAGTGTGTATGTTCCAGACATTAATAAACATGCAAGTCTATACTCCATGAAATGCAGTTTTATGAAGCATGGAGCTGTATGAGGACACACTATATGGTGCTGTGTTCTATCAGCCATGCTGTATGGCTTCTCATTACTTGAGTCCAGTCCCTTAAAATAATTAGATGTATTTTAGTGCAATATGGAGGAGCATTAAACCAATCTCTTCCTCATAAAAAAGTCATACCAAGGAGAAGTCAGCAGCATTAGTGGAAAGGACTGTGCAGGAAATTAAAGAACCTCAGAAATCTTCTACTGAGCAATGGCAAATAAAAATTTATTCTTCAAATCGTACATATGAACTGTGTGTCAGCTATGAATGAGGTAGTCCTACATGCCCTATCACTTACTAATATTTAACCACCAAGTCACATGAAGAAATATTTAGGATTATGAAACATATCTTAGCTAATGAAAAGGGAAATAATTAAGTTGAATGGTGGGACATATTTTCAGACAGTAAGATTCTCTCATGTAGAACAAGATCTTAATGAATCCTGTAGGAGCAACCATGTCTTTGGGTAGTTAAAACCAGAGGACATTATGAACTGTGTTGAGGGAACAATTCTTCATTAGTAAAAAGATGAGCTGCATGATAACCTGATAGAATTCTTCCATCTGTGATTCAAATTAGCCTAAAAATAAAGCCTGTAGATACTAAATAGATGTAAAATATCACCAAATCTTGAAAGCGTATTTATATATGCTATACAGAGATCTTAGTCTTTCTTGTTTTACGGTTCTCCTTTGTATAAACAGACTTCTTATTTTACAGTCTATGCACAAAGCCAAAACTGCAGATTTTTTTCTAATTCAGTCCAATAAATTCTTCTTTTCTTGTCAGATCATTTATTTTTATTTCAATTCTCCATTAAACTTTGCTCTTACACAGAAAATAGAATTTAAGTTTATGACTAAGGTAAGTTTATAATCTGAGATAACAATACCCACTTTTCCAGTAGAGTACAGTACTAATGTTTTTATTAAACTTTCCAAGTGTTTGGCAACAGACCAGGGTGCTTTTGTATCTAAATGATCATTTCTGGCATTCAGACAATTTTTCTTGTTGTCTTTTGAGCAATGATTATAAGCAGAGTGCAAGATGGAAAGAAAGCCTTTTAGCTGTTAGAAATAACTACCAACCCATATTTGCAAATCTAAGATTGTATTTTTCATTCTGAACCACACCGGTGAGCTAGAGCATAACAGAGGGTTTTTTTAGTTGATTTATTCATCTTAAATGTGGATTTAATTGGCTCTTAATCTATCTGTAAAGCACTTTACAAAGACCCTTTCACCCAAGAATCTCAAAGTAATATTATCGGTAGCACAGGCTGCAGCAATGCACACATGAGGTTAGCATAATAAACTAGGTTGACTCTATCAGAGGAAAGAAATATTGTTTTAGCACTGGTCACTGAAACATGCAGTCCTACATATTATGACATAATTGCAGTCATGTAGCTGAACAGCCTCTCTTATCATTACCCCTTGTGTACCCTTGTAATAAATTTTCCTTCCCTTAGCCAAATCTTGCAGGAAAAGACTATAGGCATTGATTGCTTACAGCCTGAATGGAAAAAAAAATACCAGAAAGCAACAAAATTCTTAACAAATTCCAACAAATTACTTTTCAAATGCTTTATCTTTTTGACAGCTTGATATGATACTCTATTGTTTGGGAGTATTAAAGTAAATTCTAACCTTTCTTTTTGGAGGTGGACTTCTGAACTTCCGAAGACCCCTTTCTGAACTAAAGAATTTTGAACCTGTATATCCTTTCTTCCAGAGAAGTAGAGAGGAGAAGCCTAAAAACAATAGGCCATTGTGCAGTGAAGGGAGAAACTTTTCAGATGGTCTTCCAGCTTTTGCTTAGTGTGTTGCATGGGACCTAAGGGTGGAGGTATGCTTCCGTACATATGGGGAAGACAGGAATGGAGACAGGCTCTGCAGCTTCTGCTATCACTGAGGTCTCCTTCTGAGCATTCGTGCTAGAAAGGCTTATGTATGTCAGGAACTGAAAGTGGTTTCTCCTCCAGTGCTCTGCAGGTGGGTAGCAGACCCATGCCTGCTCCTCACAGTGGTTCTTATTCCCACAGGAAAATGCTGACTTTATTTATGCATTCTCTTCCCTTCTGTTTTCCACTGCAGCCTTGTGTCCACAGCAAGGAACTCTCAGTATCAGCATCTGTAATGGTCTACAGGTTGTACTGAGATGGACTGACAGTAAGAGAAAAATGTCAGTCTCTTGGTCATCCTTAATGGCAACTCAGGTTTCTCAACTCTTTGTGGGCTGATTTCCCAAATGCTCAAATGCCCACATGATCTTAAATCAGTTTTCTTCAGTTGCGGCCACCAAGCACATTTCATGAAACTCTCAGCATGATCTTCCTGAAGACACATCCTTCTCAGTGCATTTTTCCTATCTTGAAAAATGCAGTTTTGGTATCCTGGCCATGGCGGGGGGTAGGGGGAGGTGGTCATATATGGCCTCCTGGTAGCCCCTCTTCCTTGAAATCAAATAGTCATTATTGCTTATAAATAGCTTCTAACATTAAATGTGAATCGGATTATACCTTTTCACCACCATATTAAGATTCCATAAAGCTGTAAAATTTTTCCACTGCTAAATAGTATTCTCTTTGTAGCTCTTTCCAGAATATGTTATATATTGGGCATTCAATCTGGGGCAGTAGATTCCTCTGTTTTCATTTGCTCTGTCCTCTCCCCAGCTCATGACATTTTTAGTTTCTAAGTTTATATAACAGTAATGAAACCAAGATGTCAAAACTACATTTCAACCTAACATGTACAAAGCTAGAAACATCTCCATTGTTTTGTTACTTTTTTCAATGGAAGGAAGAAATATTTCCATGAGGGAATTTAAAAAAAAACAAACAAAACAACAATACAAACTAATAAACAACAAAACACCACTATTTCACACAAATTTCGACTTTTAAAGAATTTGCAATAAAATCAAAATAAGTAGTGAGCTGTAATTACCCCTACATAAGAAACAAGAAATGTTCTGCTTGTTTCACCCAAGTTTTGTACTTAGGAGAAGTGGAAAGGAAAGGGACATGGTTCCCTCTTCTGCACATCCCAGAGCACTCCAGCCACATGTATCTCTATCTCTTTGCCTGAATATTGCATAGAAACAGGAAAACATTATAAAAGATTTCTGAGAACTCTGGAAACAGGACACTGTCAGTTAAAAATTGTATTTACTGAAATAAAATGAATGATATTTCCCTTAATTTTGATGCTTCATACATCAGGCTACCAGTAAAATAATTTACACAGTTGGAAGAAAAATTCCTTTTTCCATTCCATCTTTTCTGTATTCATCTTTCTCTTTGTATATATTTAAGTAAACCAAGTCATCCCTAATTATATTTCATCCCATTTTATCCAGTGACATTATTAACATATAGATGTGAATTGTTTCACAGTTCTGTTCAGGTTTTTTGATCAATGATTATTTTGTTTTCTATTAGATACATGTGGTATGTTCAATATAATTTTAAGCCACTTACAATTGCACAGAGTTTTCTGTGCTGTTTCCTGAATGACAGCTTGTTCAAAGTGCCTATTAGACTTCTAGCAGTTGGAACGTGACTCCACATAGTGACCTCTTCATGATAGTTTCCAAAATGTGCTAGAACAGATTCTGCACCTAAATTTCATACCTTAATGGGTGATAAGGCATTTTTAATTGTTTTTTCTCATCTTGAGACTGTCCTAGCAGGCACTTCTTGTTAAATTTCAGCAGTGTTTTTCTTCAAAAGTAAAGGATATTATTACCCATTACTATTTTATGTTAATCATTCAAACTTATAAAGGTCCTCACTTTATTGGAAATATTTACTTTCTTCACTGTCTGCTAATCTAAAAAAATATAGCAAATAACATCTCAGTTCTTACCACTGTGCCTTGATACACATTTTTATTATCCATTGCACTGATGGCTTATTTATATTTTACTCTTTCATGGGCTTTATCTTTCATAATTTAATGTAGTTTTTTCCCTAGATACCTGCATGTAGTTGTTTTGATGTTTTCACTCAATATTCTTACGAACAGTCCTGAAATTTGACCCTTTCTTTTCTAAGAATAATAATGCTTTGAAACTTAATGCCTAGAAATTGGTTCTGTTTATACTGGAGAACATGTCCATGTGTGAATATTTGTTCCAGTGCCTCTCAGAAATTCTAGAAGATATTCTCTGGGTATTGCAAATTATAACTATTTTTTGCCATCCTTAACATAAAAGCTGATAAATCATCTGTCTCCTCAGTTAGCAAATGCAACCTCAGACATACAAGTTATCTATTTATATTCAGTGTACTATTCAGTGTGCTGAGACATAGATCTTTCCTTGAACAAAAAGTTTTTGCCTGTCTATCCTGGCATTTAGTTCATGATAGAGTGTGTTGCTTCTGTATGCTTCATCAGTATCTCCAGTAGGGAACATGTGAGATTGGGTTTGTGATAGTGTCATAAGTAGCAAAAACGGCAGCTTGGTCTCTTAGTGCCCATTTCTCTGAAGTATTTCCTTCCATTTTGGGAGGGATGCTGATTATGATCCATGGTGTTAATTCTTTTTCAGATATTGATATCACATTATTACTGAAATATTTATCTGTTGTTCAGTAGATGTAGTCTTACTGCCCATTTACATTTTTGTGTGTGTGATTGAATGGTTGAGTGATGCATTATTAATGGCTTGGACTTGAACATTTAGAAGTCTTGTTATCATAAACCATGATTCAGCTCTGATTTTTTATGCATTGGTTCTGCTAAGAGGAATTTGAAATTTTCTCCAAAATTTAATTGCAATCAAATTACTTATTGCTCCTGTTGTACAGTTAAAGACAGCATGGTTGAATAAATAACAGTCTGTCTTCTATCAGTACATATGCTGGCAGCCTTTGGGTCATCATAAATTGAGGGTCAGCAATGTCTTCCTCAGCAAAAATTCTCACTCTCAGTCACTACTTGTAGCACTATTCATCACCTGAATCTGAGGAAATAGTGATTTGCCTTTGTCTTCCTATTGACTACTGCTGATCATATCCTGGGAATTTTTTTTCTGCCTCCAAGGTGGTTTGTTGGTTTTTTTGTTTGTTTGTTTTTTATTACAGGAAAGATTCTACTGCTAATATATGCCCTGGAAAGTAGTGCCTTGGTTTTGGAGAGTCAGTGTGCATTTTCTGCTGTGTTCTTCAGAGATAACTTTGTGTACATGCTCTGCCATAAGAGCTATTATGAAGTGATTGTTTCCAGTAGCCTTTGCTAGTCTTTGGAATTATATTTGTTTCATTCATACCTCCCATTTAAAAGTCTGTCACAAATAAAAAATCTTGATGTTATCTAAGTTAAGCAGGAATATTGTTCAGTTCAGAACATTTCTCTGTGGCTTAGTTTTGAGTAGAAACAATCACAGTAACAGACATGGAGTGTCCCTGCAGGCTCATTCCATTCAAGTTCAAACTGTCGTGGTCTGTTCAGATGTGTGAAGCTAAGCTCTCAGAGAAAAACTTTCAAATCCTGCCTTGCCATTCGTCTGTGTCTCCCATAAGAGAGCAAAAAGCAAAGCAATCTTATACTAAAATGAGTCTCTTTTAGATTATCTTTTTCCTTCTAATCAGTCCTGTAATGTACTTCAAAATCTTTCCAGCCTAAGAATTTTGCTGTCGGTGGTGTTGGACTCTTGTGACCACTCCCTGTTTAAGGGTTTGTTGTGGTAAAAGAGGGAACAGGAGGAGCTCACTTGAGAAAAATGTCAACAGACAGAAGCTAGAGTGGTAGTCCACCTCTGAGCACTAATGTCTTGTACAATAACTTGAACATCTCAAAAAAAACCCCAAAAAACCAACCTCAAACCCCATACTTGATGTGCTTTAGGAACAAATTTTCATTTTTTCCAGACATTGCGCATTAGTGTCTCATAGTCACATTGTGATCAACTAATACTCCCCAGCTTCTGTCCTCCTCTTTTCAAAATGATAAGCTCTCAGGTTATAGTAGAAAATATTACTAGTCCCTAAGAGTGTGACCCTGGCCTTTGTGTTATTGAATTACATTCTATTTCTAGTATTTCCAGCCTCCTTTCTGTCAATGGAAATGAGCTAAAAATAGTTTCATATGGAGACTAGCTTTGTTTTGTGAAGCTCATTTTCAACGAACACAAGGAAATACTTGAAATACAAGAAATTTGCTTTGCTTTACACATCAAAATTAATTTGATGGCACATTTGTTAATTTCTTCTATGGATAGCAGAATTCCAAACATAGTAAAAGTCTTGAGGCACTATACCTTTTTTAATTTGATACTCTTTCTTAAACATAACACTACTTAAATTCTGATGTATTTTCTAATGGTATTACATATTTCTATTAGCTGTTTTGGATGCATATGCACAGGAAAGTGACTGCTTGCAATGGCATTGTAGGGCAAACTGATTGTTAACAGAACATTTAATCTCTAATCTAGAAGGTACCAATATTTATGTGTTCTGTCCATTATGCTTTACTGCTTGAAAATGCTGCTTCCTAATCCAACAGCTAAACTTTATGTTCTTGTTTATGTATGTGTCAAAATGACCATAAAGTCCTCTGTCTGGATGGGAGCATACGTCATTTGAAGGAGTAATGTCATTTACAATTTAAGTTGCATTCAAACCAGGGAATAATAAAGAACATAAAACTCAGCACAGGTGAACATACTGACTTAAATCATGTTCTTTTGATCATTACTACAAGGGAGCCAAAAAACATCTAATTTAGCCTTGATAAAGACATTATAGTTTGAAATTTAATATGATGGTTTAATTTCACTACCTTTACATATTGAAATCAATGTAATGTGTGGTAAGGCTGTACTGTTCAACACAAATAACAGCTAAGGAACTGGTCTGAGAACAGAGATTTTCTTAAAATTTTTATTTACTGGTCTTCACCTAGTCAGCAACATTTACTTAAAAATCACTGTAGCCATAGTTCATATTTTAATCTATCCTCTTGAGAAGAAAGATTGATTTAATTCTCCAGGTTAAAAAATAAATTTTAAAAATTCACACACACAAATAACCCCCTCCCCCCAAATATCATACTTGCATAATACTTATCTATAAAGTTTCAGGCTACTTTGATATCTAGTTTTCTAATTTATATGTGCTTTATTCCTTGTTCTGTGCATCTGTTCACCAATAAGCAGGCAGAAAGCCAGCTTCATTTGATGCCTTAATAAGCTTATTTAGGTCAAGGCAATAAAGATTTTCCTATCCAAATGCATGTTGATACTAAATTCATTTTCCGTTATTGTTAGTGAATGAATAACAGAAATAAGCCATTCAAGAGAAAACATACAAAAATGTGGGAAAATATTTGCATTTCTCATCTTATACTTACATTAATTATATGTCTAATTTTTTTTATAAAGCAAATTAATTTTTCATTCAGGTGATAAAACTCAGCAAATTTAGACTTAAATGTGGTCTATCACTTTTGCTGTTGTTACAGTTGTGGTTTCTGACGTAGTACCTAGAGACTCTCCTGGGGCTGAAGCTATAGTCCTCCTGTTACTTGAAGTGGACATGAAGAGTTTGGCAAGAGTGGAGAGTCTGGCCATCTCAGAAGTACTCCCAGATGGTTCCTGCTGTAGGTTTGACCAAAATGTACACAGATGAGGCAATTATGAGTAGTCAGTAGAAGCTGTTCCTGTAGGCTCTGGAATGGTCACACAAATGTTTTTGTATGTAGCTTAAGACAGTCAGAAACATGTGTTTTGGGTGCATTACATCATGCTGTTCAAAGATTCAGTTTTGTGCAAGGGCATCCTCTTTATGAAAAACCTTCCTACTAAATTGGGAGGCTATTAGTTTTGGGTTGGGGATTTTGTTGTTGTCGTGGTTTGTATATATATATATATATATATATATTTATTCGGACACATTTAAGGTGTTTCAGCAAAGATTCTGGCAGATTTAGTACACATTAACCATGGGTTAATAATCAGAAAATGTCACATTCTGCAAATTTACTTAAGAACATATCTGAAATAAGATCTCTTTGTCTCAGTTTTATTTCTGACTTTTTCAAGTTAGCAAAAACATATCTCTTTCTCTTAAAAATACCATTGTTGTCTTTCTGGGAAATTCTTTCAAAAGAAACTAGCAATAATTTTAAGGCCCTTTAGAAGTGACTTACGCACCTTTTTTTTATTTTTTAGTACTACTTTCAGAAATATCTCTTGAGAAGTTAACTTAATTTGCATGGTGATGAAGATGGTTTCAGCAGCTATTAATAGTGGTCCAGTGCAAATAAAGCTAGGTTGTGGACTATGAAAGAATTCTGCCAGAGTTTTAAAATGGAAGACTTGATTTCATACTACCAGTGATGAACCATAATAGCCCCCTATAAACTTACTTTTGCAATGAAATATTTTGTTGGCTTTCGCAACCAGCTTAAATCATCATTGTTATTAATTAGCTCCTCCACTTGCTATAAGTTGGTAATGATTTGGAACTGCTTTTTAAGGAGGTAGATGATTTTCTAGTATTATCTGTACAGTTTAAGTTAAACTTTTAATATTTACTACTAGAAAGTACACAAACTGGGAAAAATATATATATGGCAGCATAATATACATAACATTTTGGAAATTAAGACAATTTTAACTTTTAGTGTTCTTTCAAAACAAATCTTAAACTTTACCTGACCCATGATTTCACAGAGTATTTAAAAGGGAATAAAAATTAAAGTGAGAGCCTGCTACTACACATATACACAGATTTTCTTATAGAGAAGAGTAAAATTTCACTAGTACATCATTTGAACGATAGCTCTATGCCAGTCAGCCAAAGTAGGAAGCAATTAGTGTGATAAATAAAGTGTGTCCTTTAAAGCTTCTTATGTACTGCCAAGACACTGTTTCTGGACAAGAGTTTAATAACTGCCTCATCTGTTGATTTAATTTAATTAATGTTCTCAATGGAAAATACTGTCAATAAATATAAATATTTCCACTATAAGACATATTTTAGCAGATGTATTGTTGCTATAGTAGTGTGCACCTCATTGTAAGCAGCATTTCCAATTACATTACTATGATTCATAATGCCAAGTTCTGAAAGCAAGCACACAAAGTACAGTTCTCTTTATTGTGCTTTTCTTTCTCTTTTTCTTCCATTAAATATTCTCTTTACTCTGTGTTAGCACAGTGTAATTTTGGAATGAACTGATATACATATGTAAGAAAAGAAAATTAATTTTTGTCCAGTTGCTACTATTTAGGATAAACACCTACCAGTGAACTTCATCATACTCTGTTTTCAGCTTTTATCTGTGTTCAGAAATGTGAAAAGGGCTAAAATATTCATCCTATGTAGTTCACAGAGTGCAGCTATGTCCTTTCCTGTTGGAAACCATATTTTCTTTTAATTCCTCAGTCCTAAGCAAAGAAATATTTTTGTTTGATTGTTTGCTTTATTGGTATGTATTTGTGCATGTTACTCACATAGTTATTTAGCTGAGAAAGTGTGGGATAGGTGAGCGGACAGTTAGGTGGGTCAAGAACTGGCTGACAGGCCAAGCTCTGAGGGTGTTGATCAGTGGAGCGGAGTCCAGTTGGAAACCTGTGACTAGCGGTGTTCCCCAGGGGTTGGTGTTGGATCCAGTCTTGTACATCTTCATGGACGACCTTGATGATGGAATAGTGCCCTCCTCAGGAAGTACACTGATGATACAAAGCTGGGAGGAGTGGTGGACACACAGGAATGCTGAGCTGCCATTCAGCAAGACCTGGACAGGCTGGAGAGCTGGGCAGTGAGGAACCCTAGAATAAAGTGTTAAATTCCTATTGACATGTCTAAGCTAAACTCTGCTGCAGAATGCAAAGGTTTCTGTGCCAGGTCAAAACCAAGGGTGTCTAAGTCATTAGCTGTGATCAAATGAAACATTGATTTTTTTGTAACTCCAGATGTATTTTGGTAGTTACATTATACTACCAAAAAAACCCAGCCCATGCAGATGGAAAACCATTTCTGCCTAACTCTTGTTTTATATAATTCATTCTCAGGCTACAGAATTGCTCCTCAGACACTGTCCTGCTAATGGTCAGAATCATAAGACTAAGTATCATGAAGTCTTGTTTATTACTGTATCAACACAGTTAATTATTTTTTAATTAAAAAAAAAATACTATCTCTGAGACACATATCTTCTGGTTTTGGCTGGGATAGAGTTAATTTTTTCACTGTAGCTAGTATGAGGCTGTGCTTTGAATTTATAAGGAAAACAGTGTTGGTAACACAGGGTTGTTACTTCTAAACAGTGCTTACACAGAGCCAAGGCCTTTCCTGCTTTCACACTGCCTCACTAGCAACTAGCCTGTAGGTACACAAGAAGTTGGGAGGGGACACAGCAAGGACAGTTGACCACAACTGACAAAAATGATATTTTATACCATATGACTTGTCTTCCCAAGTAACCATTACACATGATGGAGCCCTACCTTACTGGTGATGGCTGAAATCCTTCCTGCTGATGGGAAACTATGAATTAATATTTTGTTTTGCTTGGCTTGTATATGTGAATTGTGCTTTACCTATCAAACTGTCTTTATCTCAATCCATTGGTTTTCTCACTTCACTGTTATGATTCTCTCCCCCATCCCACCAGGAGAGAGTAAGTGGCTGTGAGGGGTTTAGTTGCTGGGTGGAGTTAAACCACAACATTTTTTAATGGTAGCACTTACACTGAGAGGCTACCGAGAAAAAAACCCCAATGCATTGCAACAGGGGTAACAGCCCTCCATCAACTGTGATCTTTAAACACCATGCTGATGCTGGATGACACTTTAGTTATATAGTTTACTTTAGATAGCCATGCAAGGAGCAGGAATCTGGATTTGATGATCTTTATGAGTGCCTTGAGATATTCTATGAGTCTATGTTGTTAACTAAAGTGATTTGAAAACATAAATGGTTAGTAAATAAAAGACATACTCATTTTTACCAAATAAACTAAATAAACTCAATATCACAAGAATATAAACTAAAAAAAATATGATTCTACGTGTTAAGGAAGCTTATGCTGTAATAATATAATTATTAGTAGAAAAAACTAAGCTAACCTTTCTGTCAGTCATTGCCTATCTTTATGCGAAGTCTGTTGTTTATTGGAAATATTTCTGTTAATTTGGCATGTCTCTTTCTAGGCATCTTCCTGAGCAAACTGAGCAAGTTTTCTGGAAGAAAAAAAAAAAAAGGCAAAAAATAATCATTCACTATTATTGTATTTATAGGCGTTTTTTGTTTGAGTCTCCTATTTAAAACTATGAAATAAAAAGAACTTTATCTGCTGCAGTCTTATGGAAGAAATAATGAACTATGTTATTTGATGACTACATGGATTTAGTTCTCATATTGTAGTGGGAGTTAAAAAAAAAAGATGGATCAGAGGAATAATTTATATTGAATACATTAGCTCTACACTTGAAACTGTACCCTATCTCAAGAATGGAATTTTTATAGGGCCTTATTTGCCTTTATAAAGCCATGTAAAGATTCCTCGGGTGCCAATATGACCTGAAAGAAAAAATCATTCAGGATGATATAAGGAAGTTTTGCCAGCCCCACAGCAACCTGGCCCCAAGTTGGTCCCAGACGCAGTCCTATGGCCAACCATGCAGCAAACGCATCAGCCAGTTTTCAAAAAAACCAAGGAATGAGAACTGCTCCTTAAAAATATAAAAGGTATACAGGAATTTATGAACTGGAAAGCCTATTTCTTATAATAATTAACAGTGCATCACTGTTTAAACCTTGATCTCTCACAGGTGCTTGTGCTATATGTCAGGTGTTGAAAGACTGATTAACTTTCTGCATGTAGGAAAAGGCACTGCAGTGGAATGGCAGTCAGCTGGGATGTGAGCAGCAAAGATGCTTAAAACAGTTGAGGAAAATTTTTATAATGGTCTATGTAAAGCCAACACCAACAGAAAACTTCCCCAAAGAGTTACTGAAGATTAATGAACGAATACCGTATAATTTTTTGAAAGATGTTTCAATAGAAAAAGTAAAACAATAACAGATCTAAAATTACAGAAACAAGAAACCTCTGTAAGAATAACTGAGTCGTGTCCAACTAGTGACTACAGACATACTGGAGAGCAAAATTCAGGAGGATTTTTGGGGGTATTTTGGGGTTCGGGTTTGGGATGAATAATCTCTGAGCCTCTTTTAATGCCTACTGACATCATACAATGTTCAAGAGAGATTGTAAAGAGTGGGCATCCAGCATCCATGGGCATACCTGTATCAGGTATTTGAGTGTGTGTCACTCAAAAAGAAAAGACTCTCATTACATCTTTTTTCTTCCTAATAGGGGTTTTGGTTTTGGAGTTTCTTTAATATTTAAAAAGACTAATAGAGCAACATTTCTTCCTTTGGAAATATAATAATGAATTGAAGATTTGGGAATGCTTAATAGTGGATCAAAGTTTGTGGCATCAGCCAGGACCTGCACAGTAATGAGTTTATTCTTAATACGATAATTATTTTGTTATTTTGTAAAATTATGTTATTTTTACCAAGATAACATCAGGAAAAATCCTCAAATTGTGAGTTTAGTTTTTAGTTGGGGAACTATAATTGTCTTTACTAAACAACAAATGTAGATTACTCTATGTAGATCTTGACTAATGCCTTTTTAATGCAAATTTGTAAAATAAAATCTCAATGATTGTTACTTTATTATTAAACCAGATGAAGCATTCTGTGAAATTTTCATGTACAAAAAACATAAACCTCTTCCAAGCACACAGATTTTCACAGTAGGAAAAGCACACCAAACACAGTGACACTGCTATCTATGGAATGAGCAATCACATGTCGAGCCCTTTTGGTTTTATCAAAATGAACATAACAGCTAGTCCATGTATCGCTCACTTGGATAAACTGCTATAAAAACTGAATGGACTCCTTAGCAGCTGAGATATGCCTGGGTGTTCCTTTTGTTCTTTTCATCATTTACCCCAGATTGTTCTGTGTCAGCAGCTAACAGAAAAGAGAATGGAGAGTATAGAAAAGTGTTCTTATCTAAGTACAGGAAATGGTATAGCAGTAAAGGGTGATGAGGTTGAGGTACACAATGGGACTTTTCTTAATTCACCAAACACAAAGACAAGATATATTCTATTGACTTCCAGTTGATTTCTCTGTGGTTTTCACCATGAAACAAAGAAGGTATATAATAAAAATTTAAACAGTTGGTTTAGACTGTAATTCTGGAGATACAAGAACAGTGACAAATATTTTTTTCTTGGAAGAACATGACAAAACAGTAGGAATAGAAACACATCACCTGCACATTAAAAGGTAACTGCACCTATCACTGGGAACATAAATTACCATTTACATTAATCATGGTTGTATAGAAACTAGTTTACATTAGTCTCTATTTCTAAAACTATTTAAAGATTTAAACAAACATTATGTTAAAATTATGTTTGTAAAATAAAATAGAATTAGATTGTTATTGGAATCTCTGTTCATGTATTTCATGTATATAATTAGGGACCATACACAGAACTAATTGAAGCATCAGTGCTTATAAAAATGGCAGCAGTTCATAACTGAGCATAACATTAGCAATTAATAATTTGTAAAGGTCTTTACAAATCAAGTACATCCTCAACACAGTGTTCCTAAGGGAGAAAAATAGCAAAATTATGCTCTGCACTTAGCTTATTTAAAGCATGCATTATTGGTCAGAGTTTCCACATAGGAAGGAACCTGTTTCATAAACACATGAACATGGGGAAAGCGGTTTTCAGTTTCATTGAACTTGAAATATTTATATACTATCAAGTGCATGAAGTATTAATGACAGATAAAAAAATCAGAGTAATTGCTCTCATCAACGTAGGCAATATACTAGTAACAACATTAGCCAAAGTGTTGGACACATGGTGCATAAAGATAATTTTCTTACTAAAGGCTGTGTATGCACACTTTTATAATGGTGCAACCAAAGTTATGAAGGTAATTTCATAACTCAGAGATATATTACACAGGTTATCTCCTTTGTTTCTGAAGAATATCTACTGCTTTCACAGAGGGTCTCATTGTCTTTGCAGCTGTGTGCTGTATTTAGTGTTGGCAAGTCTTGAGACAGATACTGCTTAACAAGGATCCATATTAACATCTGAGTAGACGCTATTATCTATACATTACATGCTTGGCCACTCTTTTCAATTTCTTCTAATATAAACACTATTTCTTAATACATTTATCCAGTGTTTAGGGATCATTCTCTAGCAAATCAGAGACTTTCTTTTAAAGACAAAAGACTTTTAATATTACCTTTACTAGATTACAAGCTACAATTTTAAAATCACCATGCCCGCTTTTTAATATAATACGGACCATTAACAATATTAGTTTAAAATAACGAAAAGAAGATAAAATAGACAATAAAATTCAAGCACTGATAGTGCTGCCTGAAGTTGTGATTGTTTATCATAATGTACTTCTGAGGATTAAGAATCGCCTCTTAATTTTACTGTGTTCAATATTGGGAGGTTTTAAACTTGTAAACTATTGCACATCAGCAAAGGGGAAACAATATTGATGGCAGAAAGGACAATTCAAGAATACTTTATTCATTCTCTGACATTCTCTATCGCATTTTAGACTGATGTCTTCATGGCTTTCCCTTAACCCTTTCTCTTCCATTTTTTAAGAATGCTATATAATCCTAGATAAGTGTGTCAAGCTGCTCTTAATGGTCAGAAAATTTGTAAAGCTGAATAATTTCATTATAGATTCCCAAGTTCATGTATTTAAAACATTTATAAAGGAAATGATCAGGCAAACAAATTAAAACAATCATAAACAAGTTGCCACAGTCAACGTCCTCAATATTGAAAGTGTAAAACATGCAGAGACCTTGTCCCCCTCTTATTTTGACTGATTTCTGCAGAGAAATACTTCCACAGAACTATATGGAGGACTGGAAGAAACACTGTATTTAAGCAAACAGAAGAATATAGATTTTTTTTAAACTTTGTGTGAGTGTGGAAGAACATTAATAGGTTATAATGCAAAAATAGGATTGTTATATTTACATCCTCCCAACAGATGGAAGTACAGAGTAATCAGCAGGGGAGCAAAGCTGAGATGATTATGTGAGATATTTGTCCTATATTACACAGTATGTGAAAGAATCTCTTTGATTGCCGATGGCAGGGAAAACATGATTGAATTAATTATAGGGATAAAAAGTAACATTTCTTCAGTTTTTGTAAAGTCTTGATTAAATCATTCTTCCTGCAGCTCAGTTTCTCCTCCATGCTACATATTGTATTTACACATGGGTCAAAATAGCATAATTGGACTTTAACATAGTAAAATCTTTAAAGTGCAGTTCTTATTTAAATTGTTATTGTTATCCAAGAAGTGAAGACTATCCCTCACAGAATAATTAAGACAAACATCAAATTATTTGCCATTGCCATGTTTCTGCAGTTTTGAGTGGGTCAAAACATACACCTTCTATATTTTTATTTAGTTAAAGCAGTATAAGAGATCCAACCCCACCTGTTAACAAAGTGACAGAATTAAATTTTTAGAGAACAGAATTTGCTTACAGGCTTCAGCTTAAAATTAAACTGGTCAAAAATAGTGTATGTTGCCCTAAGATCAAAAGAGTTAGCTCTGGCTTATGTGTAGTCTGTAAAAATCCTTTTATGCTACTTACTTAACTCTATCATGCTATTAAGATTTACCTGAAAGCTCTTTACAAAATCTAAGAAAAGAGTATCACATGTAAAGTTTGAAATCCTGCTAATAATACAAGACAGATTGGGAAGGTTAGGAAGATGTTTCAGAGTTTGAAATTTCACCATAATAATTGTTACAATGGCAGAAAAATACCCAAAGGGCTTCACAGTCTATAGAAAGATACAAACTTGAAAGCATCTAATGCACACTATGTAGATGGGTTTAAAAATATGTCCTTGCTTACACAGGTAGAGATCACAGGAGAAATGGAGTTTGGTTATGATTTGGGGGATTTCTGATTTTGATTTTTTTCTCTTTTTAGTCTATGGTGTTTATGAAAGCATAAAGAAAAAAGCCTGGTCTGATTCCCTTATGTCATGTGATTATTGGAGAAATTGTAGTGTAAATGCGGCACAGATTTACTTCTTTATCTCAAATATGTTTCAGCTTTTTCACTTCTTTTTAATGAAACAAAGCATGGTACCTGGTGCTTTGTATATTCTAATGAAATTAACTGTTCTGATCTGCCCCACTGTTGAGACTTTGTTGGTATATCTTAACTTAGTAATTTTTTTCCCTTAAAAAGAAATATTTGTATTCTCTAATACCAGGGCCTTTAAATAGCTCTTTAATTCACTTTTAGCTATAAATCATCATCTATAGGTTTTGTTCCTTGAAATCACATTTTTGGACACGTTTGCACTACACAGTATAGTGTTGTGTTAAAGATTACCTGGTGAACTGGTATATTTATTCGGGGAAGTCAAGGAAGTGGGTACAACTGTGGGTCACAGTAATACTGTTTTAGCAAAACAGTTGGTGGCCAGGCTATTAAGCTCCATCTCAAGGTAACACTAATGAGCCAATTTACAGCAATGTGCTGAGCTATTTTACTCCCTTACACTTTCTCCAGTTCCTGTGACACTTTGGATGTATCCAGCTCAAATGTCTTTTGTCTGTCAGCATACATATGTGTGAGGCCAAACTTATGGAATCATATGGCCCCCACAGCTGCTTCATAACCTGCATCTTCTGCTGTCAAACAACCAGATATTTCAACTTAATGGCAGCTATTCAGATAAACATGGATTTAGAAACCAGCCCTTGAGCAGGGTGACTTTCCCATACAGATTTCTCTGCACTGCCAATTTTCAAAATATTCTACCGAATTTGTGTAAAAATCAAGAAAATGCATTTCACTTAAAGACAAAGGACAATGTAATTCTCACCAGTGAAGAGAACCATTTTGTCTAAACATATCACTAGTCATATTAAACATATACATTGATATTCACCTGTTCGAAGGGCTTTCATGTGATTGAATAAAGATCAAGCTGTTTTTGTGTTCTTGGGTTATATTTTATTGTGACATTTTAATTTACAGTAAGTTACTCCTGATATTATGACATGTTGCTCACTTATGTCTGTTACCTTAAAATAAACATGTAAATAAATAAAAACCAAACAAATGTGTAAATAAACAAAAAAATCAAACAAATAAACAAACGAAATTGTTTACAACAGAGTTATTTGGGATCAAAGCTATTTTACTAATCCTGGGAAACTTCTTTAAATCTGCATACTTCACTTAATATTTATATATACTTTTTACAACACCTTTTATAAAGGATATGTTCAATTTAATATAATTTATGGCACTGAACTCCAGAAATAAAGATATACCAATATTTTTAAGTGCTTCCTATATTTTGCTAAAAAGCTGAGGGATGTAGTATGATATCTGGCATTAAAAATATTTTCACTATCTTCTGATTTTAGATCAAAAGACCAGTGAAAATATGTCCAGCCATAAGTAAGTAGGTCTAATATGAGAACAGATATGGTAATTTAACTGAGTGTTCATGTTTTGCTGAATCTATAAATGCAATTAAATTACTAGAATGAAAATCCAGGTCTTCATTGCATTATACTACTGCTTTCTTTCCCACTGGAAGTTATTTTCTCTTCATAAAACAATTTTTATGAAGAGAAAAAAACAAAACTTTTCAAAGTACAAGTTGACATTAGAGTTAAAACAAACACTCCAGTGAATACTGGAAGCACAGTAAAACATGTTATGTCAGAAAGGACAGAAAAAGTGAACTCGTTTTAATTGACTCACAAGTTTAACAGACTAATGGCTCCAAAGTTTTAAATGAAGTATCTTTTTATACTAAATATAGTATAGAATTTAGGTAGATAAAAAAGTAAATGAAGGTTGCAAGTCTCATATTTTTATGTCTGTTGTTATGAGAGACCATTTTGTTAACATGTTTCCAGTAGGTTCCATATATACAATATTTTGAAAAACATTATTCAATAATTGGAAACAGTACATAAATGACATTGAAAATAAATAATAAAAAGGCACTTTTACTTAAAGATTACATTGAAGTAGTTCCACAGTTCTTTCAATTAGAGGGCATTATTTGTACTAATATTTGTGTGAGAGAAAGACTGTGAGACAAAAAGGTGAAGATAGGAGTTTCATTTATTAGTCACACTAGTGACTAAGTAGTGAAATTTCAATGTTAGCATTGTGATGTACAAAGTCTAATTAAAACAAACAAAAAAAAAGAAACAAACTGTATTTTACTTTAACAGCTTTTCTAAAAACATTATTTACTTTCCATTGGTTCATAAAGGATGGTGTTTGGTTTTGGCAGCATATGGGGGCAAGAAACTTATATGGTATTCTAGGAATCATCAACACACTTGTGTTGTCAGCAGGTCTTCTCAAAGACCAGAAGCCAGCTGTGAATCAGCCCCTCCACTGAAAAATATATTCCTGAATTTTCATTGCTACTAATGCAGTCAGGAGGAGGTATTTCAGTGAAGAACTGTGGGATTCAAGGTGACCAGATTCTCCAAGTTTTGGACTCGCCTAATTCTAGAGGGAAAAAAAAATGAAAATGAAAAAAAAAACAACCCCAAAACAAAAAAACAAATCTGAAGACATGGGCACTTCAGACTTTCTAAAGACTTTTCCACTGGTCTAGTTGATACTAAGAGCAGTATCCTGGTACATATTTCAGTTATTTTGCAGATTACACATTAAGAGGATATAAACCTATTCCAAAGTCTGTCATCATCAAAGGTGGGACTTTCACTGACATCTCAAAATTTTGTAGCAGTCCCTCATATTACTCCCATGAATAGAAAATGAAAACTTCCTTGAAACAGGATTTTTTCTACTTTCAATTGAAAACAAATTAAGTTTTCATTATAAATAACTGTTCACTGGTTTAGTGCATATAGTACAAATTTACTAGAATGAAAATAGGGTCACTGATAGACGTGCTGTAGAATTAGATGTAAAAATGTGAGGTTTTCCTATGTGTTTTGTATTCTGCTCTAGTATTCTGCCATAAGAAATATATATATATATATACATGTATTCTCTTTCAGTTTGAAATTATTTGCCCTTTGATACAGGTAATCACCCCAGTGACAGGAGTTGCTGTTTTCTTGTGGTTGTTACCAGTCTAGAGGTTCATGGATCTTCATTCTACTCTTACAATGCTTTTAAAACATTCATATTAGAAGGTGGCAAGGAAAATTGACCACAATTTCTCTCATGCAAAATATCACTTTACATAGAACAGATGTCTAAAGAAAAGCATCCGGTTGCACGTGCATGAGGCTAGAAAACTTTTTTTTTTCCTTTTTTTACATAAAGATAAAAACAGAGAAACATGTCAGATTCTGTCCTAAAACATTATCTGGTTTAGTATATTGTAAGTACTGCAAGGCAACATGCCCAAAAGTTAAATTCTCAGCTCTTTTTTTTTTTTTTTATAACCATGTAATGTTTTTTTCATGAAATCAACAATTCTGCTAGAAGAATATTTTAACAATTTAACTTCTGTACTTGTTCATGCTGTGCCCAGGGTTCAGGGACTCAAGGTATCCCTGCAACTTGCACTCAAGCAAAAATCATCTCTCATGCTAATTTCCTCTGTACATGTCATTTCCCACTGTCCTCTTTCTTTTTTGGCTTGAGATACCCATAACATATTATCTTTGGCAATTGTTCAGGAACCATAAACAAAGCATCTATTCCAAGCCTGTCCCTTGGTATTTGAAATTTACATGTTATTCCTAATCTTTCCATTACTTCTCAGAACACTTGCCAAAATAGGAGGAATGTATAAATCATCAAAGTCAAAGATGGGCTAAAAAGCACTGCCAAATATTTTTCTTTTGTCCCAAGTTTTCGGGTAGAAATTTTGAAAGATAACAGGTTTAAATGGGTCTTCTGAGCTCAGCACCTCTGCAGATATAACTAGGACTTGGGAGTCTTACTCTAGGTACAGAACTTACCTAGGGTAGAGGATCCCCGGTTTTGTATGGATAAAAGACTGTTTGGATGCAAATACTGTGGGAGTTACTACACTCCTTGATGGCTTTCTTTATATTAGAAGTTAGAAAGAGGAAAAAATGAGAGATTGATGGTGGGGGGTGGATGCTCAGACCAGATGATCTTTAGAGGTCCCTTCTAACGTTGTGTTCTGTACTTTATCATTCATATATATAGGATTTACCAGTTGACTTTCCTAAGTGCTGTTTCTAACACTATTATTTTCATGCAGCAGGAGTGGTTCACAAAGATAAGCAGAGATATGTGCAAAAGTATCATTCTTACTATGTCAAGTGAAAAATCCCAGAAAGTCCCTCTCAGTCTTAAATGCAGCTCTCCAGATTTGTCAAATTCTATAATTAAAATATATTTTTAAAAATTGCCAGATGCCAGCTAGATCTAATTCTTTATGAAATCCTAAATGTCTCCCACTGATCACACTATCGTACATTAGGGCCTTATCCTCAGCCAAAAGGCACAAATAACACATCCACATTTTGAAACAGCCCTTTGTTACAGAACAAAAACTGGGTACAACTAAAATATATGAAGTAGATCTAATGAGAAAGAGAAAAGAGAATAGCTTTCCATTGCCCAATGCTAAATTGCTCTCGTACATTTTTATCTGTAGAAATTGAGTTTGCATTCACGTCACTAATTTATGTCACTTTAGCAATTTCCTTTCCATTAGTTCAATGTCTGTGCATCTAACCACATCTACTTGTTTACTAAAATCTCAGTGAAAGAACATACACAGCCAAGTTTTCCTCAGGTCTAAGACAAACTCATGAGCTACATTTGCTCTGCTAAATGTGGTAATTGTCCAATTTTTTTATTTGATTTAATCTGACAAGAGAGTTGTGTGTTCCTACTTCAGACTGACATAGCAGGAATGCTTTACTTTGGAACAAAAGTTCATGTTCCTATGCATAAACCAGAATGGTTGATGTTTGCACATCGTACCTGGTGACATATGGCTTTTACATTTAAGGTTCTGGTTTTAATACTCAAAGAGAGTCACCCCTCTGCTCCTTACACTGGTCATGTTATCCCTGAGAGTCACAGGCAGCAAAAAATATGTGGGAGGGTTTTTCAAAGATCTTGTGATGCGCTTGATTTTATTGCATAAATATAATTATCAAACACGTGTCACATCAATAAAATATGTGAAAATAAAGTTTTTGGAGCAAGTTCCTTTCTTAATTATTTTGTTAGATTACAGAAACCCTGTCTTCCCCCTTCTGTTTGTGCTGTTTCAGCAATAGCTGCTCAACAGACTAACAAAGCTTCCCGTGTCCTGTTTACTTTTGACTCAGAATAAATGATAAAAGTAGATTTTACAGAAATACAAAAGGATTTAAAAAAAAAAAATCTTTATATGTTTTCTGTATCCACAGTAGATTATAAAATACTTTATTCTTTTAGCAATTATAAGACTTCATTTTTACGGAAAGCTTACTTGTACATGCTTCTTGGTTGTTAGTTCAGCTAAGAGCAATCTAAACGTTGTGTTAAATGTCAGTGTATCAGTTACTCACACAGTAGTATTCTCAATGTGAATACTTCTTCAAGGGTTTAGCTTGTCATCCTATAATACTTTATAGATTTAAGCTAGTCTTGATTTAGATACATTAACAGTAGAAATACTTATAAAAAAAGATGCAGAAAACTTTCACTTCTTTTGTAACAAGATTCTGGTATCTTATGAGATTTCTCAAAAATTTTGTATTTCATTTAGCCTGAAACAATTATATTTTAATTACAAAAGTGGATTCCTATAATCTTACATGGTAATTGAAGGTTTGCATACTTTCTGTCTATTAGAAATTTTTCAAACACGCTTTATCATTTTTGCCAGAACTGAGGATTTGCAGTAATACTTTTGGGAGAGTTTAATTTTTTTTTTTTTTTTTTTTCAGTTGACTGGGGTTCTGTTTATTTGTTCAGTTTAGGGGTTTTTGTGTATTAGAAGGAAAAAACATCTCTCACTTTAACAAATGCATAAATCACGATGAATTTGTCATAGCCCCTAAAATATAACATGCTAATAGAATACACACTACAACACCCTACAGGAGTTCTTGAATGGTCACTAAAAACTGCATCTACAAGACATAAGACCTCAATCTGCTAATGGACATCAGTACAAAAGGTAAGGGTAGTGTAAAGGGTAGTGGAAAGAAACCCTTAAAGCAAATTGATATTTTCAGACATTGTTACATTTGACTTATTTTGTATGCCTGATCTGGACACATAGATGACAGTTCAATGTAGTCCTCTAGGGCCAGTTCATGCATCAGGAAAGTGTCCGGGTAATCTGCACAAAGCTGCATTGTAGAAAAACTTTCCCTTTCACGGCTGAAGACTGGCTGGGATACCATTTTGCATCTAAAATGGCTATAGAAACCTTTGCTTGGATATCTGAATTTTCCTTCCCTGGATTCCAAGCATGAAAACCTTTAGGTTCTCATACAGGGAATTGCTTCAACCAGCATCCTCAAGAAGGAATTGCCTAAAATAACAAACAAGCAAAGCATGAGGCTGAGATTTAAGCTGCACTCCTCTCTGTAGGTGAATGCTTTCCTCTGTGTTGCATGGTTAAGATTCTCAAGCTAGATTTACACCTTGGATGGCTCTCCCTCCTGTTAGAATCACATCTTGCATTCCTCTGCCTCATGGTCGGAAGTCTACAGACACTTAACTTTTCATTATCAGATGTCCCAGTAAGTTCAAAAGCCCTGGCCAGAGTTACTTAGTCATGAGCTTTGTAACTAAATAGCTTATTGTCATTCTAAGACACTGCTCCTATTTAAAATTTCACAGTTTGGCATTTCTAGGTCCAAAGTGAGAGAAGATAGGGACAGAGGTACAAAAGACTTAGAGTGTGTAAGTCCCATCTAAGCTGGTGAAGGGCATAAAAGGATACAGTTTAGGCTGGAATAATTTATTTTTTTTCCATAGATACTTGAAATTAAAATATTTAAGAGAGTCTGGACAGAGTTCACAAACATGTGGAAGTGACCATCCACTGCAAATACAGAATAGACAAGCTTATAATTAGAAAGTGGTAAGTAGTATATGGGGACATAATTTATGCAATAGTAATCTTTGCAGTTGTGATCATAAGTTTAAAATACTCCATAAGTTCTAAATATATTTATTCAAACTGTTGGGTGCTTAGGGGTCCCTATTGCAATTTAATTAATCTGCTTGTTAAAGTTGCCCCAGCTGAACTTCTTTCTTCCCTGCCAAATGCTCTGACTCGCTCCACCTTCCATAAAATCCATTTGCAATTTTCTATGACAGCTGAGGAAAAATGTGTTTTATATTAGACTAAATATTAGACTATTGTGTTTGTCTTTTTAAATTTCCATTCCTTGCCAGATCAAACACTTGAGCTTACTGTAAATCAGAAGTGTATATTTTTGGGAAGCTGAAACTTACCAATGACAAGTTGGAGAAATGCACTATGTCAGCAATCCGTTCATCCTAAACACTGTACTTAGCTTAAATAAATCCTCTGCTTTTCATCATCTATTGTAGTGTACTGCTATTTTTCTGTGGAGTACAATGCCACAGCAGTGAGGAGACACAGTTGTATAATATATGTCCTGGCTGCTTCAAAAGCAGGCTGGTCCCCAGTAGAAATTATGGCAAACAAAACCCTTTTGTAACATGTTCAACTGCAAAGGACCACTGCAGCTGCCAGGAGCAGCTGGAGCATGAGCATGCTGCTCTGACACCTCCTCCTTCACCATCTTCTCCTCTGGCCATGTCCCAGTGCCCCCCAAGCTGAGCCAGGAGGTAGTTTAGTGCAGGCTTTGCCCCATCAGCTCTGTTTCACCAGTGATCTTCCTCTGGGGCCAGATCTATATGATTTATGATCCCTTTGCATCTGCAGAGGTGATATAAATTAAGTGTCAGAGGTAAAATTAAGGATGTGTGTTAAGCAGTGATTTATGCTAAAGTATTGGATAGAAAAAAAAATTAAAAAGCTAGTTTTGTGTTGTTTTCATTTTCAACTGGACATATGCTTTAAATGACAAGTTACTAATTCCAAAAGAGGAAATAAATAAATTAAAAAAAAACCAAACCACAAACAAAAAGAAAAAAAGCAACAACAAAACAACCCAAAGCCCTTATAGATTTGTTCACTGACCAAAGGAGGCTACAGGGATAATTACCATACTGTTATCATATCTCCTACCGAGAGTAAATTAATTTTTAAGAGTTTCACAAAGGGGTAAAGGAAAAGTGCACACAGTGCACACAAGTGCACACAAGGACATATTAAGGATACTTGATATCCACACTGAAAAAGAAATACTTGTCGTGATTAAAACTGTATATGACAAAAAACTTGCTGTAAGAATAAAATGCCTGGTTCACAGCATACTCAAACATTAATAACTAATTCAGAAGTAAAAATGTGGGTTAGCATCTGTCAAAGTTCTTACCACATGCTGTATAAAGATTTATCATATTAAATTCATAACAAAATTAATCATTCCATTTTTGTTTATGTTGCAAAAATATCATGAGAAATTGCACCTATACACAAAAACACAGACTTGTAAATGTCATTGAAAAACTGACTCTGGACAGCTAGGGATTCAAAGATTATATTTTTAGTCTTCTGTGGGGGAAGACTGAATATCCTGGGATAATTTGCTTATATTTTTTTTAATAAAAACTGAAATAAAACATTATAAATTGATCAAAATATTTTGATAACAAGAAGTTTGTGGTGGTTTCACCCTGGCTGGAGGCCAGACTCCCACCAAAGCTGCTCTATCACTCTCCTCTTAGCTGGACAGGGGAAAAAATAGTTGAGAGGCTTTGGAGTTGAGATTAGGACAGGGAGAGATTATGCTTCAATCAGCGCCACAGGCAAAACAGACTCAACACAGAAGAAAAGCAAGAAAACTCTCTCATTTATTACACTACACTACAGAAACACACAGAACCAGAGTCAGATAATGAGAAGTACAAAACAGCTCTTAAAACACCACCCCCTGCCCCTCCCTTCTTTTCAGACTTCACTTTATACATGATGTTTCTCTTCCCCAAGATGGCACAGGGGAAAGAAGGGGTAAATAGGGAATGGAGGCTTCAGTCTTTGGTCAGTTTCTCATGAGTTCTTCTCCTTCTTGGGAGGAAATCATTTCTCACACTCTTTCCCTGTGCCAGTGTGGGGTCCTACTCACAGGAGACCTGGTAGTGCCTTGGTGATTGTTCCAGTTTTTCCCCAAAAGATTTAAGTCATATGAACAGTAATGATATCTTTCTTGGCAAATGTACTTTTATAATGTTGGCTTTGGACATTACTAATTTTCAATACTACTTTGTAAACTACATGTATATTATCCAATATTTTAAACTAAATTTAATTTGGTTAGACATGATTTTTCAAACACCATTTTCCTTTTTGGTCTCTGCCTTGCTTTCACTCTGTTATGGAGACATCTTCCTTCAAGGTCACAGTTAGGTTTCACAATCACTTGACATTTTTTTCCTTTTATAATTTTTTTTTTTAATGTTCAAATGGCCAAATAATCAAAGACAGATAATCAAATTGTCAAATAAGGGTGTTTTGGGTTTTTTTTTTCAATTTAATTTTGACAGTTACTAGAAGATTTTATTTTTTTAAATTTCCTTTCCTTGTCTTCAATACTGAAGTTATAAAGCAATATTCTTTGAAGATGCAACAAATCTATCAGTTTATACATTTAAAGATCCAGATATTATTTTCTCCAAACATCAATCAGCAAATTCAGTGCTTTGTAAAGGAACAAAAATATACCCTGTAGAAATCCAGAAATGTAGTTAAGGAATAAATATGTCAGAGATTGACAGGAATATAAAAGATGTCAAAATGGCATGTGTGCTCTCTCCTAGAGTTTCACCCCTTCTTGTAAATTTGCTGCATAATTTGTATGAAATTTATATAAAAATGTTACCTGCTTTTATTAAGATATCAGTAATTTTGTTTGTATAAGGAAAATAGCTGTTTTCTATGACCATATAAAATAAGACTCTTACTTCTTTTGATATCAACATGAGAAGATCCCAGGAAATTCAGTTTCAGAAAGCATCCACATTGTTTATTAAACAAAACCAATAGTTTTATGAGAAGCATTAATAAAAAAAAAAAAATAAAGCACAGCCTCGTCTATTTGTAAGCTACAAAAGGAACAATAGAAGTTCTAGGAAAAATACCCTTCCTATGGACTTGCAGGGTATTTCTAGGTCATGTAGGTCGAATCTAGAGTCCTTTGTGGTCAACCTGACTCAGCCACCTCCTCAAAGGAGGACATCTTTAAAGGCTAGCTGCAACTTTGAATTTTGATCAGGTTGTTCAATGCCTTGAATAGTTAAATATATTTTCTACCTCTTCTTATAGTTAACTATGTGCTGTTACTACAACCTTGCACACATTTTTGTCCCTTTTTCTAATTTCTACTTATAGAGCATGAGAAATAGGTTAAACAGGGAACAAGCTTGTGTCTTAAAACCAACAAACACATAAATATTCTCATATCATTCTAAAAGCAACTCCACTCTGTAACACCTTAATTATTATGCTTTTTTTTTTTTTCCCTGTGTGAAAGAGTAAGATGAGATTCTAACAACCAAAAAAATATTTTCAGTCTTTTCGGTCCTTTCAGGGATTTCTTTTAATCCCACATAAAAAGGTTTTACTTGGGGTGAGGGGAATATTGGGGAAGGAATTTTACTGGGAGAGGACTAGCAACAATGTCATACTTTCACCAGATAGCACTGTCTGTCATTTTCTGATTTTCAGCAATGTACCTTAGAAGTCATATGCCTCCTTGCTTTATTTTGCAAAGCAATCCTTATGAAAATATCTGTCCCTAGGGAGACAGATTTCAAATGTAAATTGATTTATTTCCCCCTGTACATGTCATCCCAACTCAACCATCTTGTTGATGTTTACTGTCTTACGTAAATAAAAAATATAATTATGAGGAGGAATAGACAATATGTTACTGTTAAAATGTTTTTCATATGGCTTTTCAAAATAATAATTAAATGGAGGAGATGTCTACTAAATACTGAGCAATTATTTTTCTTCTGTTGTAAGTAAAACAGGTATGCCCATGCTCTTCTTTTCTACTTTCTACGCTATAAACTGTACAATTTTGATAATTTATTTAAATCAGTGTTTTCCATTTAATAATTATTTTCACATTATTGTGTTTGCTACAGCTATGTATCACTTTGTCAAAAAGTAATAAAAATACAATTATTTATAATTTATTCTCCATCTGTTTAGATTCACATTAGAACCAGTAAGCTCTTTATGGCCTAAAAATTACATGCTTCTCAATACCAAATGCTAAGTTACAGTTCCCTAGTTCAACTACATCTTTCAGACCTCACCTCAAAAATACCTCTAAATGAAGTCTTTAATAGTTTGCATCTGGATTTTGAACCTCTGCTTACTCAGAAATGAAGATTTAGCAAAATTGCTTTTAAGAGGAAATATGGAGGAAGAAGTCTCTGAGATAACATCTTTTTTTGTGAAAAAGATCCTTTTTAGTACTTTGAAAAAAAAGAGTAATAAGTAGGTCAAATATAGATATACAGCTGGTCAATTTTTTTTTTTATTTTCTTGTTTGTCTGTAAAATTTGAAGAAAAGTTGCTTTTCTGAAGTGCATCTGTGAAAAGGGAAATAAGATTACAACAAATTATTTTCTAAAAACTTTTCCTCTTTGAAATGCAATTTATTTGATTTCTAGATTGTTTTTGAACATTTATACAGACAAAGGAAGTTATTCAAAAGTTAAATATTTTTATTCTGATTATTCTTTTCTTTTGTAACATGGTAATGCGGTGGTTTTACCCTGGCTGGAGGCCAAACTCCCACCAAAGCTGCTCTATCACTCTCCTCTTAGCTGGACAGGGGAGAAAATACATGTTGAGAGGCTTTGGAGTCGAGATAAGGACAGGGACAGATCATGCTGCAATCAGCATCACGGGCAAAACAGACTCAACACAGAAGAGAAGCAAGAAAACTCTCTCATTTATTACACTACACTACAGAAACACACAGAACCAGAGTCAGATAATGAGAAGTACAAAACAGCTCTTAAAACACCACAACTACCACCACCACCACCACCACCACCACCTTTCTTTGCATACTTCACTATATACATGATGTTTCTCTTCCCCAGGATGACAAGGGGGAAAGGGCAGGAGGAAATAGGGAATGAAGGCTTCAGTCTTCAGTCAGTTCCTCATGAGTTGTTCTCCTTCTTGAGGATGGGGGGGGCATTTCTCACACCCTTCTCCTCTGTCAGCATGGGGTCCCTCCCACGAGAGACAGTCCTCCATGACCCTCTCCATGTGAGTCCTCTCCCACATGGCCTTGGTTCTCCACCAACTGCCCCAGTGTGGGTCACTTCTACAAACTCATAAAATGTCTCTCAGTCTCTCAGTCCCAGACTGCTGGCCCCAGCGTGGTCCCCCACAGAGTCACAAGCACCCCCAGCAAACCTACTCCTGTGTGGGCCTCTCTTTCTCTCTCTCACAGTCCCATCTCTCTCCACAGGCTGCAGGTGCTGTCAGGGGCTTGCTCCAATGTAGGTCACAGATTCTTCCCTATTCCTCCACCTCCTCCATGGTGAGCTCCTGCCTGGCCCAGGTGCCTCTCCATGGGCTACAAGAGGGGTCTCTTTGTCCTCCACGGACTGCGGGGGGATACCCGTTTCACTATGGTATTCTCCATGGGCTGCAGGGAATCTTCTCTCAGCTCCTGAGAGACCTTGTTGTCTGCAAAGTTTCTTACATCTTCTCACTCCCTTCTCTGGTGGCAAAATGTGGCTGTTTGCATTCTTCTCTCTCTAAAATGTGATTCCCAGAGGCACGGTGACCAGGACTGATTGGCCCAGCTAGCTTTGTCAGCAACAGGGTTTGGAAGTTTGTCCTTGGGAACACAGCTGGAATTTGCTCTGTTGGACCTTTAAACTTTCTATCCACTTCCTAAAGAACCCATATTGCAAACCCACCACAGGTAAAAATTTCTCACACAATCGTAGAGCAGATGAGGTTGGGATGGACTCCTGCAGATCAAAGAATCACAGAACCACAAGGTTGGAAAAGACCATTTACATCAAGTCCAACTGTACCTGTCCTCTCCTAAACCATATCCCTAAGCACCTCATCTACCCCTCTTTTAAATACATCCAGGGATGGTGACTGAACCACCTCCTTGGGCAGCCTGTTCCACATCCCAAAGACTCTTTCAGTGAGAAACTTTTTTCTAACAACTAATCTGAACCTGCCCTGGTGCAACTTGAGGACTTTTCCCCTTGTCCTATCACCTGTCACTTGGCTGAAGAGACCATCACCCCCCTCTCTACAACCTCCTTTAAGAAAATTACAGGCAGCAGTAAGGTCTCCCTTCAGACTCCTCTTCCCCAGACTAAACAACCTCAGCTCCCTCGGCTGCTCCTCATAAGATTTGCCCTTCAGACCCTTCACCAGACAGGTTGCCCTCTTCGCAACATGTTCCAGGACCTCAATGTCCTTGCNCTTCCCCAAACCGGTAGCACTTGATGGATTTGTTTTGTCCCAGGTTCAGGACTCTACAGTTGGCCTTATTGAACTTCATCCTGTTGGTCTCAGCCCATTGTTCTAGCCTGTTCAGATCCATTTGAGGAACCTCCCTATCCTCAAGCAGACTGACACTTCCTCCCAGCTTAGTGCCATCCACAAATTTACTGAGGGAACACTCAATCCCCTCATCCAGGTCATGGATAAAGATGTTGAACACAACTGGACCCAGGACTGAACCTTGGGGAATACCACTTGTGACCGGCCTCCAGCTGGATTTGGTTCTGTTTACCACCACTCTTTGCTCCCGGCCACCAAGCCAATTTTTTACCCAGTAGAGGGTATATCTGTCCAAGCCAGGGGTAAAGAGATGGTCTTGTCCACCACTCTGCACATAGCAGGGTGAGCTAGAACAAGTAGCTCTGTGGGATGTCCAGCTGGATTAGGGTCCTGGTTCCAGCCAGGACAGAGATGACTTTCCCAAGCAGCCAGCATGCCAGAACCAGGACAGTTAGGAGTAGTTCCCAGGATGGTGATGCCTGGACTCACATTACCAGGGTAGCCTGGTCCAGGGTTTGATCGCCTTCATAGCAGAAAGTTTTATTCTCTTTAAACAGAATTTTCTGTATTCCAGTTTGTACCCATTGTTTCTTGTCTATTCACTGGATACCATACAGCTATAGCTTAGCCCATGAGGTATTTATACACATTAACAAGATCCCTCTGAGCGTTCTCTCCTCCAGGATAGACAGTCTCAGCTCTCTCAGACTTTCCTTATGTGTGAGATGCTTTGGTCCCACAATCATCTTGTGACTAGTGTGCCCCATCTCTCTTGCACTATCTGCTTACACAGTCTGAAGACCGTAACTTTGTGAGAATCTATATATTCTCCTATTGAAAAAAAAAAAACAAAAAAAACCCAAAAAAAACCCAAAACAGCCTATATTTTTCCCTTCTTCTACAACTACTGAAAATGTTCTATTATCATTATGTTGAAAGTGTGAGCAGTATGGTGAAAGAGGTAAATGCATGTTGGCCTTCTCAATCACCCAAATGATTTGTGCAGCAAAACATTAAAAGTTACTTTTGCAACAGTAACTTCACCCTTCACTGTGTTCCAGCACTTCACCTATTGAGGAAAAGATACTAAATATTTTGTTCTTTATCTGGAGCTCTATCTTCTGCAATAAAAATCTGAATTTTTTACTTACTTTTTTTTCCATGTCCCAATTAGTTTTTAGGGAAAAAAACATGCACTGGTGACAAATAAAAAATGTTTCATTTTAATATGTTTTAATCAATCCAGAAAAAAATGCTATTTTTCCCCTTATTTATTTAAGAAATGTATTCCACTTCTTATTTCTTTGAATTTATTTTGCTTTGTCTGTTATGTTTTCTTTTCTTCTTTTTTTTTTTTTTCTCCCACAAGTTCCCAAAGAGGAGATTAAAAACAAATAGCAGTCTGTGGAAACATACATAAAAAAACTTATTAAACCAACTAAAGGTTTTGAGAATTACCACATTCATCAACCCACTTATGTACCTTTTGATGTCTCTGAATGTTGTGTTCAATTATTCAATTTACTTTCAAATACAAAGATTTGGTAGAGACTCAAAGCCTATTTCAGCTGTATGAGAATAGGAACTATTTCTAGGATGCAATACTTGTATATTAAAATAAATTCTTTTCCACATTATATCTTCCAGGAAGTTTAACCTTTAAAATGCATTTTTAATTTCCCAAAACAGTCCTCTGGTGCATATTTGCAGTAATTTTGAGATTCTGAGTCCTTTGAGATTTTTTTTTTTACATTAAATCCTTGCTGTTTCATATTAAGCTGCCAAATTTGGCCACAGTGAAAAGAGCTCAATGGATTTCATTGTACAGCAGGGTTGTTTTGTTGTAGTGTTACTAACCCACTGTTTGCTAACATGAATTTGCAATCCCAAAAATATTTGTTTTTCTTCTCAGATGTGGAAACTCCAGATTTCTGTGGTGTGTCCATGACTTGGGGTCTTGGTTCAGTGCACTGTAAGTAAATTCCTCGCTGCCTTTTATGATTTATTACAGTGAGAGGTGCTGAAAGTTGAGTCATGAAGTCTGAAGTCTGGATTCAGACCAAAGCCACCACAGGCATATATTTTGCACCAGGGATGCTATGAAAATAGGCCATTCTGATGCCAAATATATATTAAGAAGCTCCCCCAAAAATGTTAACTGTCATAATTTCAGACTCCAAAGGTTAAGAACTTCTACACTAACTATCAAGACATGTTTAGCTGGGAGCTTGCTCTGTTCCTTATTTTACATAATGCTGTGGTGCTCTGATCCTCGCTTCTTTTATTCTGACATATTTCCATTGTGTACAATTCTAACAATAGAACTATAATGACAGAGTGAAAGAGTAAATAATTACTAAAACAGTTATACTGTATTTTCTGTTTTAGATATTTTTATTGTTTGAAGAATACAAAGGGAATTCTTTCCTATATATATAACTAAATTTAGGTTAAAGAAAGCACAGAAATATTTGGAATTGACACACTGACAATCATCTTTAAACTAGATTGGAAGGGG
>VXBZ01000515.1:0-81229 GCA_013399135.1 Heliornis fulica
CCCTCCTGAGCTCACGCAGCTCTTCTCTCATTTATATGTGACACTATTTAGACACTCGTGACAGGAAGGCTGTCAAAATCAGTTCAACAAAAGAATATAGTGGTAGCTACCAAGAAAATGTTCAAAAAGATGAATTTTGCAGAAAAAGAAGTATTTTCAAATGCAATTCACAGTTTATATATGGTGTGAGATGTTTCGCATCTTATAAATTTTCAGAGTGCTGTGCTGAGCAAAAATAGCACAGCTTCCTTGTGAGAAGGTTTGTACAGCTCCCTTGCAATTACACCAGGGGAAAGCTCTTGTTTAGTTCCACTGTCAAATCTCTGCAGTTCCCAGAATTCCTAACTGCCCCCTGGCTCCGTCACAGCAACAGTATTAAACTCAAGGAAAACACCCATTAGAGTCACCGTTGAAGATGAAATTATTAATGGAAAAATTTACATCTTGTCATTATACTTTCTTATCTCATACAGCCTCATGCTGATGGATAATCTGTTCTTACTAATTTTAAATGTAAGGAACTGGCGGGAGGGAGGGGAGTGGAATGACAGTTAACCTTGAAATAACGTTGCATTTATGAGTCGATTTAAAAAAAAAAAATCATTGCAGGGTTTTTCTTTGTGTTTGCTTTATTCTGATAAGATAGTAACTTGTTCATACTGTTAACAACAATCAAAATCATAGGAAGAAACAGTCCCTCCACCCAGCAGGTACGCGTAACACATACTGAACACCTCATAATACTAAGACACAAAAGTAAGGAATAATGATAACTGATAGGGTTTTCAAGCATTTATTACTTGTGATCTTTAATATTAACTTTAAACCAACTGTTTCACCATATCTCTATAATTCACAACTTTATCATTTGCTTAAAAGAAATATCAATAAAACAGCTAAGATATTTTAAGGAGTCATTATGTATAAAACCTACAAGCTAAATTCCAGATCTGGAAGTAATTCTGCCAGATCCTTGCACTTGTGTCTCTCTAACAATCAGCAGGACTCCCTGGGGGCCACTTCCATGGAATGTATTGGAGTGTAACTTTACCTTTTCTGTGTGCTTTTGGTAGATTGCCTATGCTGCAAAGAGCTGCAAAAAGCAGCTTTTTGTCCTTTTCATCCACAAGTTTATTGATAGGAATTTAAGTAGTTAGATAATACTTAATGGACAAGTAAATATTGTTCAATTTTTACTTGTATTTTTAAATTCCTTTTCGGTTTGGTCACTGCATACTATTATAAAGATCTTTCTCTAGTGTGCCGACATAAGCATTGTGAAGAGTATCTAATCAAGTAAGCTATTTTAAAATAATATTTGGATCTTAAATTCTGATCAACTAAATGTGATCTACGACAGTTATCTCCATTCCATATTCCTTCTGCAAACAGCTTATTGTAGTATAAATGAGGAATGTTAATTTTAAATTTTTCTAACAATATTTCCTTTACTTACATATGGAACAAAACTGTATGTCCCTGGAAAGGCTTCTCGCCAGCCACACATACCCTGCATAGCCTGTGGTAGGCTTTTCAGTTATTTTGTCCAAGAAGCAAGACTCTGCATTGGTAGTTTTTAAACATCATAATTGTTCTTGCTGAAGCCCAGGCAAACAGATTAAGTAAGGAGGTATTTTTACATCTACGCAGTATCAGTAATTCTGGCTATGTTTTCATTGCTTACTTATCCAACTGAAATGTCAGAAAACTCAGAAAGCAGCAGATAAAAGATTAAAACATGTTGTGGCTTGGCAAGAGATATTCTGTATACAAAAGTATAGTGTAGAAAAACTCAGTACACGTGGCTTATTAAAAAATGAAAATAGATAAAAACTGATAAGTAATTCGGTTACAGTGTATAACTGCCTTCACAGAGAAAGACATGCTGGATGGACCCAGTAAGCCTCTGAAGTCTAGCAGCCAAAGGTAAAAAAACAATCAGGAGAAATGAAAATCAGAACTAAGGATGAATATATACTGTTCCTTTTCTAGTTAATGCTTGAAATTCAACTTGTTTTTAAAAGACATGCTATTATTTTGTAAAGATCATGACTAAAGGAAACGGCCTGAAACCTGTATTTGTTGCCTCTTGACATACCTAAACAAACTTAAATCTTTTTTTTTTTTTTTTTATTTAGCTCTTTGGTAAACCCAGCTCTAGGTAATTTAAAGTCTGTTCTATGTTTAACAAACACTTGTTTAATTTATCAGTAAAGAAAAACACTTATCCTGCTCAAAGGTATTATTGAAATGTAGCTTTAGCATTTAGAGGGAGAGGATGAGAACTGCACTGAACAATCTTTTCTCTTTGGAACTAGGATGTCATGGCAACCCCGTGTTTGAGTTCAAAGGAGCTGCTGCCACAGGAGGTCCTATTCACACTGAGCCTCAAACAGGCAAAATTATTATTATCTGATCCTACAAAAGCATCTGTTAAATATCTGTAGTGCTGAGGTTGTCAAAACCTTGCACATACTGTATTTGCAGAAGGGAATTAGGATGTGCAAGAGGTAGAAGGTGAGTGTCAGCTTTGAAACCTTTCATTCAACAATAAAACTTGTCCTCATTTGCATGAACTGCAATCTCTTCAGTCATCACAGCCCTCATTTTTCACTCCTTTCCTGTGGTACCGCTATGTCCTCTCCACCCTTTCTTACTGCCTCTCCTCCTCCAGCACCCTACTTGCCCTACGCTACACCAGATGTTCAGCAAGCTTTAGAGAGAAGTCTCTGAAAACCAGGGATTTTATATTCTCACATCCTGTAAGGCAAGAGAAACAACAAACAGTACTTGTCATTGCACCAATCACTATGATTGTTACGGTATTAATTCTGTTACTGGAAAGACCCAGGGAAGTGAAGAAGATCAGTACGCTGAATATCATTTCACAGCGCAATCAGGTCTAACAGGAATTGAGGTTCTAGAAATGAGGGAACAGGAGTATTACAGTGGCCAAGTTTGTGGTGCATTTGCTCCTCTGCAAATATCCTTCATCTCAACAATATACAAAATAAACATTCCACAATGAAAAGATATTACCAAAATGAAAAGGAAAAAATATTTATTTTTTTTTTACAGAAATAGAGGTCAATCATGAAAGATACACAGTTCTGCTGAGCCTGTGGATTTTCCTTACTATATGCTGCAATGGAAGAGCAAAACTACAAGTCTGGGATTCAAAGGGGAAGCAGGCCAACCTGCCATGGATGTGTTGCAAAACATGTGTAGAACACTCTCTGTTTTTAAAATGCTATTTACTGCTGATTGGGTCAATTTCCAAGTATTCTGAGCAGTGACTTCCTTTGTGTTTTGTGATTTACTCTTTCAAAGGTGTCTGCTGCTTCTACTTGGATAGAACTGCTGTGCAGCTCACAGTAAGTTTAGAAACCACACTGGTAAGGGATTTACAGTTTTTAACAGCCTTTAAAAGTTATGCTGATATTAAAACCTTTATATGATTAATACTGACATAAAGGCCTTTCCAGAATGTGCTTATATAAAAAGCTTTACAATTATTTTAGTACATGATGATATTTTATTGATGAGGTGGTAAAAAACCCAAACTTCCACTTACTACATATAGTAATTCACATTACTAAACCACAGTATGCCCTTCAGAGTATGACTACCAAATTTTGATTTGCAATAAACAGATTTTTATTCTAAGATACTTTCCTCTTCCCTTTCTCCTCTGCCCTCCTCTTCTAAGTGGTATGGGACTGAGCATATAGGAAGAAGGAAGGTAAGAAAGGGAAGAGGCAGGATAAATATTTAAACAACAAGCAATGTCTAATATGGAGAAATTTAATAGCGTTTTACCTTAACAATAGGATAGAACAGAGTATAGAAAGGACAGATTCCGGTAGCTGATAGCAATGGTCACCATCCTATGCATGTGATGTTAGTCAAGTAAAGAATGAATAAATAAATTTGAAAACCCCTAAATGTTACCTGATAAATATTCTAGAAAGAGCTATCCCTTAAAACAAGGGTAAGCTCTGACATATTTGCCACTTCCTCAGCTGTTTTACTGCAAACCAACATGCCAAAGCACAGCGGATAGATGCCTGGGTCATACTAATCAAGATCTCAGTGACGCTTGCATAAAGTAAAAATCTTGTGGCTCCACACCAGACTAATTTTCTGTGGTATATACACATGGATAGAGTATAGCAAACTGTGTTGTAAGGATTTCTGATTTTTTCAGTCAGTCAAGTTCTCACACTTAAAGTAAAAGTATGTAGCATTCTGCGTGAGCTCCCTACAACACCTAAGAACAGCACATGTGGTGCTGATGCAGTAACTATAGAGTGGAGTCTTCATCTTATTATGTTTATAGCTTGGTAAGCATTTCTTATAACAGTTTAAGAAAAAAACACCTTTGCCGGGGTCCTTTAGTTCCATGCGAGCCGAGAATGACTGGTCGCACCAATATGACACAGAACCATTCTGCTTTATTAGCAAACTTCGTGACATTATATAGGAAATCATCTCCGTACACGCGCCACACACGCATCATGAGCTAAGCTGATTGGTTACCTTATCTGCTGTAGCTACACCCCTATCCGGCCAGGTATCCTGCTTTCTTGGAAATTCCCCAACTTAGTTGCCCCATCAGCAACTTCCCTCTTTCACTGACCTTGCTTACTGCTGCCTGATCACCCACACCGAGTGCATCTCAGACAAAGCACCCATGCCCCAACACACCTCCAAGAAAGAACTGATGTATGGCTAAATATAATCAGAATTATAGAATTATTTAGGTTGGAAAAGACCCTTAAGACATATGAGTCCAACCACTAACTTAACACTACCAAGTCCACCACTAACAATGCCCTTAAGTGCATGTCTACATATATTTTAAATACCACTATGGATGGTTACTCAACCATTTCCTTGGGCAGCCTGTTCCAGTGCTTGACAGCCCTTTCAGTGAAGAAATTTTTCCTAACCAAAAGAAGATATTTTCCCAATCCAAACCTCTCCCAGTGGAACCTGCAGCCCTTTCTTCTTGTCCTACTGCTAGTTACTTGGGAAAANACCCATGCCCCAACACACCTCCAAGAAAGAACTGATGTATGGCTAAATATAATCAGAATTATAGAATTATTTAGGTTGGAAAAGACCCTTAAGACATATGAGTCCAACCACTAACTTAACACTACCAAGTCCACCACTAACAATGCCCTTAAGTGCATGTCTACATATATTTTAAATACCACTATGGATGGTTACTCAACCATTTCCTTGGGCAGCCTGTTCCAGTGCTTGACAGCCCTTTCAGTGAAGAAATTTTTCCTAACCAAAAGAAGATATTTTCCCAATCCAAACCTCTCCCAGTGGAACCTGCAGCCCTTTCTTCTTGTCCTACTGCTAGTTACTTGGGAAAAGAGACCAACAGTCACCATACCACAACCTCCTTTCAGGTAGTTGTAGAGCACTATACGGTCTCCTCCTCTCAGACTCCTTTTCTCCACACTCACAACCTCTGTTCCCTCAGCTGCTCCTCAGAAGACTTGCTCTTTGGAACCTTCACTTGCTTTGTTGTTCTTTTTGGATGAATTCAGCATCTCAATGACTTTGTTGTAGTGGGGGCTCAAAACTGAACACAGTGTTCAAGATAACAGCCTCGCTAGTGCCAACTACACAGGGCAAAAACTTCCCTAGTGCTGCTGGCTACACTATTTCGGATACAAGCCAGGATGCTGTGGGCCTTCTTGGCAACTTCTTGGCTGGGCACACTGCCAGCTCATATTCACCTGGCTCTCAACCAATAATCCCAGGTCCTTTTCCATCAGGCAGCTTTCCAGCCACTCTTTCCCAAGCCTGTAGGGTTGCATAGGACTATCGAGACCCAAGAGCAGGACCTAGCATTGACCCTTATTAAACCTCGCATAATTGGCTTTGGCTCATTGATCCAGTCTGTCCAGATCCCTGTGCAGTCTTCCTACCCTCCAGCAGATCAACACTCCGACAAAACTTACTGAGGGTGCACTCAATCCTTTGAAGAGAACCGGCCACAGCACTGAGCCCTGGGGAACACCACCTGTGACCAGCCAACAACTGGATTTAACTCCATTGACCACAACTCTTCAGCCTTTCCTTTTACCCACAAAAACATACATCCATTTAAGCCATACCAGTTCCTGCAAAAGAACCTTGTGGGAAGCATTGTCAAAGGCTTTACTCAAATCCTGGCAGACAACATCCACAGCCTTTCCTTCACTAAGTGGGTCACCTGTCACAGGAGGAGATCAGGTTGGCTAAGCAGGGCCTAGGTTTCATGAACATGTGCTGATTGGGCCTGATCACCTGGTTGTCCTGTACGTGGTGTGTGATGGCACTCAACAAAATTCATTTTGTACAAATAATTTCCTTTCATAAACAAATGGATATAAGCCTCTACTTCTTAATATTTCCAATAAAACTTCTAGCAGAAGCACTAAAAGACCAGCTTCACCCTCAAGGACATCAGGTAAAATTATTTTCAGTGTGTTTTGTCTAGTACTTTGATTAAAATTATAGCTAAGAAAACTGTTATAAAAATCCAACTTGATTCAAAATACAATTAAGATTGCATGACCTATGCTCTTGACTCACCTGACTGGTATAATGCTAGCACATAAACTAGATTCAGTAGGGTTTTCTGTTCAGTCACATTTAGAGGAAGCTAGATTGCTGTATTTAGTGAAGCATATTCCATCAGAAAATCTGCTTCGCTGAAATGACATGTTACAGGAAAATATATTAACTCTGACAAAGTTCTGCATCTTCTGAAGAACTCAGAATAGGGAAAAAGTATTTGGTTTTCTTTCCTAGAATAAGTTGTAAAACATGAATTACAAATAAATTTGCGTTAAAATTTTCACTCCACGTTTACATTCCCAAATCTATTTAATTAAAAATCTGTCATTGTAATATTTTGAGTACAGGCAATGTATAAAATTGTGCAGTCCTTTTTATGCACCAGTAAAGAATGTGCTTAGGTTGCTTTTCTTTTAAGACATACTGACCAGAACATGCTGTGTACAAGCTCTTTGTAGGCAGGACACATAGGAAGATGGTGTTGAAACCATCAGTGCGGGGATAGCAGAGTACAACAGAAGACAGATGTCAAACAATATGAGAATGCAAAATAAAGGGAATGGGAAAGCGCAAAGCTTGAGCATGATGTCTTTAATGAGAGGTAGAATAGGAATTCTCCTTTTTAGTACATAAACAGACGGGAAGTAATTTGGAAGATTGAGAGTCATGTTTACAGTCGAGAATGCACTGAAGCTCTAGATCTGGATATGAATCTATCAAATTTGTCCAAGCCTGTTTTATGGTATTTCAGCATTTCCATTCAAGCTGTAAAGCAGGAATCCAATAAACACTGTCAGAGCCTCAAAAGAGCTTAACATTAAGATGATTTCTAAACACGGACACAATTTTAAAGGTCTATCATTGAATTCTTTGTGAACGGATTCATCAAAAAAATCTTATGCAATGAAATGAAAGCAATTTAGCTCCTTCTAAATGCTGATCAAAGAGAGTGCTTATANCCTGGCTCTCAACCAATAATCCCAGGTCCTTTTCCATCAGGCAGCTTTCCAGCCACTCTTTCCCAAGCCTGTAGGGTTGCATAGGACTATCGAGACCCAAGAGCAGGACCTAGCATTGACCCTTATTAAACCTCGCATAATTGGCTTTGGCTCATTGATCCAGTCTGTCCAGATCCCTGTGCAGTCTTCCTACCCTCCAGCAGATCAACACTCCGACAAAACTTACTGAGGGTGCACTCAATCCTTTGAAGAGAACCGGCCACAGCACTGAGCCCTGGGGAACACCACCTGTGACCAGCCAACAACTGGATTTAACTCCATTGACCACAACTCTTCAGCCTTTCCTTTTACCCACAAAAACATACATCCATTTAAGCCATACCAGTTCCTGCAAAAGAACCTTGTGGGAAGCATTGTCAAAGGCTTTACTCAAATCCTGGCAGACAACATCCACAGCCTTTCCTTCACTAAGTGGGTCACCTGTCACAGGAGGAGATCAGGTTGGCTAAGCAGGGCCTAGGTTTCATGAACATGTGCTGATTGGGCCTGATCACCTGGTTGTCCTGTACGTGGTGTGTGATGGCACTCAACAAAATTCATTTTGTACAAATAATTTCCTTTCATAAACAAATGGATATAAGCCTCTACTTCTTAATATTTCCAATAAAACTTCTAGCAGAAGCACTAAAAGACCAGCTTCACCCTCAAGGACATCAGGTAAAATTATTTTCAGTGTGTTTTGTCTAGTACTTTGATTAAAATTATAGCTAAGAAAACTGTTATAAAAATCCAACTTGATTCAAAATACAATTAAGATTGCATGACCTATGCTCTTGACTCACCTGACTGGTATAATGCTAGCACATAAACTAGATTCAGTAGGGTTTTCTGTTCAGTCACATTTAGAGGAAGCTAGATTGCTGTATTTAGTGAAGCATATTCCATCAGAAAATCTGCTTCGCTGAAATGACATGTTACAGGAAAATATATTAACTCTGACAAAGTTCTGCATCTTCTGAAGAACTCAGAATAGGGAAAAAGTATTTGGTTTTCTTTCCTAGAATAAGTTGTAAAACATGAATTACAAATAAATTTGCGTTAAAATTTTCACTCCACGTTTACATTCCCAAATCTATTTAATTAAAAATCTGTCATTGTAATATTTTGAGTACAGGCAATGTATAAAATTGTGCAGTCCTTTTTATGCACCAGTAAAGAATGTGCTTAGGTTGCTTTTCTTTTAAGACATACTGACCAGAACATGCTGTGTACAAGCTCTTTGTAGGCAGGACACATAGGAAGATGGTGTTGAAACCATCAGTGCGGGGATAGCAGAGTACAACAGAAGACAGATGTCAAACAATATGAGAATGCAAAATAAAGGGAATGGGAAAGCGCAAAGCTTGAGCATGATGTCTTTAATGAGAGGTAGAATAGGAATTCTCCTTTTTAGTACATAAACAGACGGGAAGTAATTTGGAAGATTGAGAGTCATGTTTACAGTCGAGAATGCACTGAAGCTCTAGATCTGGATATGAATCTATCAAATTTGTCCAAGCCTGTTTTATGGTATTTCAGCATTTCCATTCAAGCTGTAAAGCAGGAATCCAATAAACACTGTCAGAGCCTCAAAAGAGCTTAACATTAAGATGATTTCTAAACACGGACACAATTTTAAAGGTCTATCATTGAATTCTTTGTGAACGGATTCATCAAAAAAATCTTATGCAATGAAATGAAAGCAATTTAGCTCCTTCTAAATGCTGATCAAAGAGAGTGCTTATACCCACCAAAGGAAAGACAACCAAAGTACATATTCTATCTCTCGTCTCTTTGTTGTCTGTTGTACCAAATACTGCAGGTGCCACCATACAAACCGGGTGAAAAGCAGCATGCACTGCAATACCTTGCACAACTGGGCCACCGCAGGTGGAGATAACAAGTATGTCTTTAAGTTAATGCTATGCAGAAACTTTGAGTACAAAAAGAATCTATCCTATATGAATTCAATTTGACTCGAATTCAATACAAAGAAGACGTAACATGAATGTTAGATATATTGCAATGTGTTCCTGTTAGAGCGAAGGAAGAAAAAAAAATCTTTCTACACTGGCTAAACCCAAGTTTTTGGATTGATTCACAGAATCTGTATCTGTACTCAGGAAAAAGTAGGACCAGACACATTAGCACATTTTCAGTATCAGCTTTTATTCCAAATTATTTTGATTCTCTTTTTCTATTAGTAAATATTTTGTAAGTGGTGTGCTAGATACACCTTGTCTCTGTAATAGAACATTTCCCTGTCAACGGAAAGATAAGAGGGAATGAAACTAAGGCTTAGTCCTGAATTAAGGCCTAATCCAGTAGACCAGTGAGGCAGATGAATTTTAGTTGTGTCTCTCATTCTCTCCTAAAAATTTCCACTTAGTATTTCTACTTCTGACGCTATCTTCAGAAAAAAACTCCAGTATAGACCATGGCTACTTCTATTAGCTTGAAACAGACACAATCTGACCTAGATACTTATGAGAAAATTACCATGTTTCTGAACTTAGTTTTAATCTGCAAAACATTCGAGGGTTTATATGAAGCATCGCTTTTGTATATCCATGTACTTTGCTCATCTCCTTAACACAAAAGCCTGATTGCTATTCCCATCTTCTGGAACTTTGGTACCAGGACTCCAAAAGAGTAAGTCAAAGCCCACATATCCTTACTCCATAGACTCCTTTCCTCCTTCATCAGTGTTGGCTAATGGCATGGAACTTGCATGGAAGAGCAGAGCAAGTGTTTCTAAGAAATGAGGCTGAAGGAATAAAGTTACGCTTATAATAACAAATTTTTGGTAAGAAATAGAGGAGAAGGGGAGGAGGGGAGAAAGAAAGGGAGAAGGGGGGAGCAGATAGAAGAGAGAGGAAATGGAACAGAAGGAGGGAGGGGAGACAGGAGGAGGAGAAAAATGGTGAAAGAGAAGGAGAAAGATTGTGAAAAGAAAGTTGGAGTTTACACTGTAAACCAAATGTCAACCAAAGAAATAAAGGAAAACATTGTAAATACTACCAAGAAATGAGTCGGAGCATAGAGATTAGCATGAAAGATACAGATATGTTGATGAATGTATTTTCCATTTCACTAAAGAAGCAAGAAGTAATACTGATTCTAGAAACAAGCCTGAAAAACATATTTACAGTTAGTAAAAGTGTTTAATGAATGATACAACCCTCAATAAATGAAATGTAGTTTCTCTCAGAAACCAAAAAGCTAAATATTAAATAGACTAGTTAAAGCTGACCTTCATATAGAACTTCCAGAATGGTCCAGCTTCCTTCATTAGAGAAAGACTCCTAATAACATCTACCATGAGCTATGGCTCAGAGAAAGTGATCTAACAGATACAAGCAGTAAAAAAAATTAAATAAATGCAGTAAAATTACTTTTAAGTGAGAGGCATAGCAGTAAAGACAACACAACATAAAGTTCATTGCAATCTTGAAAAATGTCATCAGAACCTGGATAACTGCTCAGGCCTGTATAGCCTCTATCCTATTCAGCTCCTTCACTGGCAGGTTTAATGATAGTTCAAATATATCTGCCCTACGCTACTGCCTAAGCGTAAGTATTTGTAGCTACTATATAGAGTTAAGATCAAATTTAAAAATATGGGAGTCAGGATGGATAGCCCAGTCAAGAACACGGAAAGAAACACAAAACATAAAAGGAAGAATGCCCGGCAACTGAGCGAGACAAAACACAAAACCATAAAGCCTCCCTAAGCATCCCCCAAAGCCCCTGAAAAAACCCACAACCTACCAATCCATAAAAGAAGCAATACACAGAATAAACCGAGTCTAGACACTTGTAGCAGAGGAGAGTACCTACAGTGGGAATCTAGCAGGCACAGACATCTATCGCACACGTTATGCAATAAAATAGCTGCGAACCACTCAGCTGCTGTATTTTCAGTCACGCTACTGGATAAATCACCCTCTTCTCTTCGGCTGCACTGTAAAGTCAGCAGCAATGCGATCTCAACAGTACGAACCGGTTACAGCCTGGTAGATTGTGACCAAAGGTTCATGGTTGTACAATAAAACAAACCACATTCTGTGTTGGGTGGATGAATTCAGGCTGTCAGTAAAAAACTCACAGATCAAGGCATGTTGCTGCATTAAGTTTGTAACTACTGACACACAGAGGAGCTAGAAGCGAGACAACAATGCTGTAGAGTTCCTGTTCAGTTTTCCATAAGAACACAGAAAGAATATCCTCTCAGTAAATTCACATGGAGGGCAGGCTGCATTGCATACATCAGCAATACCGCAAACGCAAAGCCCATCAAGAAAAGTCAGTAAGGGTGTATGGAAGCACCAAGTTTCATCCCTTCAGACTAGCAGAGAGCTTGGCAGCAGACGTGTAATACCAAGACAACTTTTAGGTAAACTGAGAATCTACACTGAGACATACCTGCTGATTTACTAATGGCAACATCCTTAACAATGTTTGTGACACTGAAAGTGTTCTGCCATGCATGACGCACCAATTTTGTTCATGTCTTCTTAGTAGGTACTACATGACATGAATCCCCTTGTAAAGTTACTCTAAGAAAACACAAGAATCTCAGACAACCAAGATAACAGCCAATGATCTTACTCTGTAACAGAAAAAATATCAAAGAAAAGGCAATCCAGGACAATGGTCAACCATTAGGTCTCCACACTACAACCACTTTTAAACGGCTGGCAACATTTGAATTCCATCACAGCTTTTTATTGTTTGTTCTTCAAAGAAATAAAATAAATGGAGACTGCATTAAGGGCCTAGTCCCATCCTCTCTCATGTCTAAATACAACACGTATTCCTGAGAACCAGAAAAACTCAGTGTTCAGAAAAAACAAAGGTGTTCAGAACAAACCAATGAGGAGGACGCAGATGGGAAAAAAAGCCTACAGAAGTATAAAGCACAGTGAGATTGCCCATTTCCACATTCCCGGGTTTTGTGGAAAGAGAACGTATGCCAACAGTTTAAAAGTAAAAGAAAACTTGTACTGTCCATGAAAGGGGTCTACTAAAACAGTTCAGGGATCTGCTGTTGCTGCTAACTAAGCAGTTACATCAATCAGAAAAAAACAACATAAAGCTAATATTGGTTTGTGCAACATCAAAAGAATATAGGTTGCACACAGGTTTGAATTTACTTATTCAGAAACTAACCTTCATGTTAATGGATCATGTACTTGTGGAAATACAATGAGATTGTGATTTTCTACCAGTACTAGGTAATACTAAAGCAGCTGTATTGAACAGCAGTGAATACAGTTTGCAACAACCCAAAAGGCATAAAGACTTTTTTTTCTTTTTTTTTCATTAAAATAAAATTATTCCTGCTAGACTGTCTCACCATGCTTAAACTCTTTAATTCAGAAGTCATTCTTACACCAGACATAATTTTTTTCCACGCGCACAGTGCAAACATACTTGGGACTAATTTCATGCATGTTATTTCAATCTGGGTATTTTTTCATGGTTTAACTACTGTCATTTTTTTTCAGAGAGTGACTATGTTCAGTTTTGCCAATAGTCATAGTTTTTATTTGTTGGGTTTCTTATAAAATGTTTAAATTCTTCCAAATGTCATTATTTCCTTTTATTTGTTAGCTTCTTTGCAAATTTATTAGTTGGAGTATGCAAATTCACATATGTGAACATATACTCCAGAAGCATGGTTATTACCTGAAAATTGTCAAACTGGATACTTTTGCTGCTACAAAGCTAAAGTTATAAATACATGACTGGAGTTAATTTATGAAGTGAATGATCATATATTTATAAGAATAATTAATATTTACTGTACTATCATCTTTTTTATCCATAAGAATGACTTTTCATATATCTGGGTTTTATAAGGCAACTTTACTGTCCCTTAGACTTGCAACATCTCTGGAATCACATTAGTGGCAGTTATTAGCGCTTGTTTTTTCTCAGCAGTCAGCTTCTCTGTTACAATTCAGCGGTTAGTGATTTTTGCCCTGCCTGAAAAACCTTTGTTGTAACACACTGCTGGTCAGCACACAGGCAGATCAAAAACGCTACCCACTGAATGAGTAGTTGCCAACAAAGAGGGAATTACTCATAGGAAACCAATCTGGTTTTAAATTGTAATTCCCAAGAAAAAAAAACTTAGATACTCTGAAATGTCATGGCATTCTGCACTCAAGGATTACTGTCTAAATTGCATTTTTCCCAATTAATAAATCTATACATACTAGGCTGTCTTTAAAATATTTTTAGTGTAAATCCGCACAAATCTTTTCAAAGTTGCAATTGTCTAAAACTGGGTTTATCTGACAGCTTATTTGGGGTTACTCAGAGCTGGAAAAAACAGTCCTTTAACGTAATCTCTAGTCATCCAAAACCACTTGGACTCTTTCCCCTACCTGAAAAATGTTACCTTACTGAGTCTAGCATCATAGTCTACCAAAAGCCGTGTCAGAAAGCCCTGTTTGGACATTGTCTTTTATAGATGAAGGCTTAAATGTGACTTCTAGCTAATAACTGCTTAAATAATCAAAGGATAAAAAGTAAAAAAAAGAAAACAAAACAAAAAAACCCACAACAACAACAAAACAAACCAAAACCAAAAAGAAAATTCATAAACACACCACAAAAATCTTCCACTGCTAGAATCTTCTCTGCCAGTACCAGTTTTGCCCTTATCCAAAAAAATCTGAATGAAGGTAAAAAAGTCAATTTCAAGGAATACTGAAAAGATTGCACACTGATATGGCACAGCCTCTGCTGAGGTTTATGTAACCTCATAAAGCATCGAACGGGTTAGTCTGGTGACTCATGGTACAGAACGCTTCAAAGCCAGTTACAACTTTTCTGTATCTCATCTGTTAATTTCTACACTTCACCTGCACCTCCCTCTGCACCAGCACAGCCATTACTGAGGCCACACTATAAAACAAAAAATGGAACTCGTAACAGTAAAAATAACCCCAAATGTGATGGATCCTTTCAATAATATAGTGAATAACACAGCCTATAGACAGTAACAGTAGCTCAACTGTACTGACAGTGATAACTGACCAGAGGGGCAGCAAGAAGGAGCTTCTGAGGCAGAGAAATGAATGAATGAATGAATGAATGAATGAATGAATGAATGAATGAATGAATGAATGAATGAATGAACGAATGAAGCAATGAAGCAATGAATACTGACCTTACTGGTCCTGCCTTGAGGGCTGAGGGGAAAGGAAGAGCAGGTCCATGTCTTCAGAAAGAAAAGACTCCCTGACTGGGCAGGCAGGGAGTGTGGAAACGGGAATCATATCCTCAAGGACTGTAGCTCTTCAGTTTACTATTGAGCACATAGTTCATATTTTCGCACTGAACATGTGTGGAAATGAATCTGAAGCGATGGTACCCCACCTCATTGCATTCAGACTATTAGGAATGTTGAAGAGGCAAATCTACAACATAAATCTTTCGGCTTAAATAATTTCTATGTTCTGCAATGAGCAATGACAAAAACGGCCTTAAGTTATATTTACTTTACATAAAATGTGTGAAATGGAAGTATAAAAGTAAATTCAAGCAGAGAGGGCACTGGCAAACTGAACACCAGTGAAAATGTAATTAAGCTTAAACAGATGTTATTTTTGTCTCTAATGATCTTTGTTATTTGTTGAATTCAGTGTTACAGTGTACAAATATATTTTCAGAAGTTTTTTACTGGATACAATGCCTTTGATATGCATCTGAGTTTCATTACAGTAATTAATGTAGGAATCTGAACAAACATTGCAAATCATCAGTTAATGAAAAGTGGGTTTGTATGTTTCACGCAAAAAATTTCATCGGATTATCCCCATCTAAAAAAAATTACAAGCAATTTTGAAATTAAAAAGGCAAGATAATATATCTCATCAATAGACATGAGCATGTGCTAAATCACAATATTTTATTCCTCTGATTACTTAAGCCCATAAAATATGCAACAGCTATATAACACAACTGCTATCAGCTAGCATTCAGAGAAAAGTAAGTGTAGAGTGAAAGCATCCAGAATAGTTCTAATTTATTTTTTTCCCAGAGACATGGAATAAAGAAACATTCAGAAGAAGGGAATGAAAGATTTTATTTTCTGTCTCAGAACCAAAAACTCGAGATTTTCAGAATTCTGAAATACAAAACAGGCTCAGTTGTAGCTTTCCATATTAAAATCTTTATAGAGTGGTGAAAAGATAGGTAAACACATAAACAAATATTCAGGAAGGCACAGGCAGTTTCATTCAATCCACTTTCTCTGAGAACCTTATTAGATGGAACACTCATCTAACTGATGTTTGGTTTTGCTTCTAATCCACAAACACCCTATGAATGTTATACAAACTTTAGGCTTTTTGAAGTCTGGAAGCAATTTGATTTCCAAATTCTTAAAGCTCTCCAAACTCTTCCTTCTCATCACCTTATCTCTCAGTCTATGGAGAGGGCAAAGCATAACACCATTACAGAATGGTTTAGGCTGGCAGGGATCTCTAAAGATCATCCAGTCTACCAGAGTGCCACAGGCAGGTGCATCACCACCAAGTTGCTCAAAGCCCCATTCAACCTGACCTTGAATATTTCCAATGATGGAGCATCCACAACTTCGAACAACCAGTTCCAGCTGCATTTAGACTATTCACCACCTCATCATAAAACAATTTCTTCCTTGTGTCCAATCTAAATGGACAGTGGGTGTCTGGGCTGCCTCTCCTCCAAACCCAGTATTACACCCATGCAGCAACACAGGAAAACGTAACAGCCGCATGCTTTTATTATAGGAAACGGTACAACTTACAGAGGAAATCTTGAACTGCTAAATTGCAGCAGCAGCATTTGTTTGGTTTCTATTACACTACACATGAATAGAAAACTTCTTCCTTCCCTCATCACCCAATTCTCTATGCACATACACACACAAACACGCTCAAAGAAGTGAGCAGTCTTTGGTCGGAGCACTCTTTCCTCCTTCCCTTCTCAAACAACAATACAACAGCTCTTACAATAGCAGGTCCAGGCAATAGCGGCTCCCTTGTCTCCTTTCTCCAAATCGAATTCTTAGAGAGAGAAGGCAGCTTTGGGTTTTCAGACAGGCATGCAGTGTCAGGTGAAGCTTCAAGAGACATTCTTGAATTCTACCAGCAGAAAAAACCTGCAGCTTATCATGATGTTCCCTGTGACTTTGAGTACATACAAGCGAAGCTCACTGAGCCTCCGTAACAGCCCAGGAAAGATGGAAAAAAATACTGATTCTGATTTTCTTATGAAGACAAAAAGCAAAATGAGCCCTGAATTTGTGCAGAATTCAAACCTGAGGAATTTTGCCTCAAGAGATGAAAGCTTTAGAGGCTGCCAGAAAGCACTCGGAAAACCCTACCTACAGGATCATGCATACTGTTTTTTCCTGAAACAGACATATGGAAGATGTAAACAAATTTTGCCCCAACAGACATTCTTGATGAAAAAACATAAAGCAGCCCCATTAATTAGCTAAACAGTATGATTTTTACATTTACTCTTTATATTACAGGTACGTGTGGTGGGAAAGACAGGAACCTACAACAAAACATATGTACAAGCACACATTAACACTGCAAACACCTAACATCTGCCCTAAGTTACATACATGCTTGCATTAAAATAAACCAATCAAAACAAAGCTGAAATGAAAAACATCCAGTGGGAAGATGCATTTTGAAAACACAAGACCATGGTCTTGCAGTTTTTAAATTATCACATTAGAAACATTAGTGGTATATTGTCTGTTCTTCCTGTTAGCATATGAAACACTGGAAATTTTTGCGTCAGAGAAAACAAGAGGGGAAAATGACAGAACCTTTCCCTTTCTGCCTGTGTAGTGCCAGGCTTTTTTCCAAGCAGGCTTTTTTGGTGCTTTGGCAAGTTGCTTTGCTGCCTCTGAATGAAATCTTTGCTCTTTCTGCTCCATTAACATTACAGGTGGAATCGTAACTACTCAAAGTGGCTTTAATGCCCATAATGTGACTCTTCCCATCTCTCCTTGCTATGCAGTCATGTACTTGGCCTTTAGTGCGGCATAATGCTACCATTTCAAGGGCACTGGCATATGCAAGTGTATACCCGGGTCCCTTTCTGGGATTTCAAAGGTGTTCAATCAAATGGCTTTGCAGTTCCAGCAAGAGGGTAGGGGAACAACTTGAAATTCTCTGTATCAGATGAGTCACCACGTTTTGTCACCACAGAATGACAAATACCTGAAAAATGGTACCTGCCTAGAAATGAAAATACTACTAAAATAAATATTCCCACTGCCACAAAAAAAAAAAAAAAGCTGGTATGGAAATGNTCTGCAACACAGAGTTTCTTCTCTTAACTATACTCATGACTGAACAATGAAGAACATTAATGCAGTCTATTTTATATAAAAAAGACAGTGATGGGGGACTCTGAAGCTCTAATGGCAATTTGTGCACTTTATCTGATTACTCTTGCAATATAATAAAATAGTATGAGAAATTATTGCATTGTTATGCTATAAAAAGTATTTTCAGGCAATTATAATAAACAAGAAGCACAAAACACATTTATTATATTTTATTGCTGTGGCTTCTTTTACAGTTAAAAATAAAAATCATGAGAGACATTCAGAAAGATGACTTATACAGGAGCCATTATGACTCATCGGTCTTACAAAACAGATGGGACTTTTTATTAGGGTTGGGCAAATCAAATAAAAAGTATGCTGAATAGCATACTTATCAGATATATTGATGACAGGAATAGGGCTTTATTCTCTCTATGTCTTTAGCAATTTCACAGTAGTGCAAATTAACTCACTTCAGTGGGAAGCTCTATAGGTACATGTTGAGAGAGATTTATCTCACTGCTACATATAAAGGATTATATGTCATAAAGTTCTCCCGATCCCATTATTTCTTATATTTTTCATAAACATCCATGAATAACTTCATCCATTTCAGCCCTTTTCTCCATCTTTTTATATGAGATTTTCTGATATTATAGAACAAAATCATACAAATACTTAAACACACACATACGCATTTTATTCTCAACAGCAGTATAATTGAAGTTAACTGGATTGCTTACATGATCAAGAGAACAAGTACCTAAGTATATGCCAAACAGTGTCTGCAGAGAGTCAGTTGCTCTTACTTCTGTTCTCTGGTTCATTCCTTGTCAAACATAAAATTCTGTGAATATCCTACCATGCTAGTAGCACTCTAGATAGTAAGTAACCTTATAAATTTGAATATCACTGGTTTTGTAGAGATTTAATTCTACTAAAAGGATAACATTAAAAAAAAATCCTTAACTAATTTACATACCTGTTCCCATTGTCAAATGTAGGTTAAGTACTTAAGCATTTTTATTTGGAACCATCAATTTTCAGTGAGACTTAATACATGTCACATGAGATAGCAGAACTCGAAGATTTTAAAAGTGTGTCCCCAGTGATGACTGGTGTTGTGTGGAATAAATCTGTATGAAAGAATGACATGAAAATTCATACAACTGCAACATCACTTTTTAAAAATAATGTTCTTATTCGTCCTTTCCTGATCCCTATTCTCTACCTGTTCTTGTCCCAGTACAGATCTGGAAATCTTATGTACCGGGTAAGGCAGTTGTGTGCTGCCATTCTCCATAAAAATAATGTTCAGAAATTGGATAGGAATAGAATCTGAAATTTCCAAACATGAGACAAACAGAAAAGAACTGTAATCACTCTGTAGGTTTCAGTTTTCCTTGAGGATAAGTAACACACACCTAAGCTTATGAAATTTAGGTAGAAATCTTGGGGCAGAGCGGGAGTGATCACTAGTTGTGGCTGATGCCAAAGGGAATTTGATTTTTAAATGATATGTAATTTTTTTTTTTCTGCTTTGAAAAACAGATTGTTAGATGGAAATAACAACACCAAGGGCTGGAAAGCAGAGGAAGCTTTCCACTATCATTCTCTTTACTCCCTGTATTACATGACAAAGTTCCACAGAGATGTGCCTGGAAGACAGTAAACACCATTATCGTCCTCGTTTAGAATAGTCAACATAAAGAAACCTACACTGATTTTGAGGCTGAACGCACCCAAGTTATGCACTTGTCTGTGCTACCTATGGACAAAGCAAAGCTGCGCGGACAAACAGATGCTGCTGTACTGGGTATAAGCACAGTTTCTCCCCCTCCAGTACAAGGAATAACAAAGCTGGGATCATGCTTCATGGAATGTCTTGCTTGTCTCATGACTGGGTCTCTGCTTAGGGGGGCATCACATCCCCTGCATGCCTTTTACTCATTCTAAGAATAGCAAGAAAATCAATCTGCCATTACCACTAGCTTTGCTCAAGTTGGGGAATAATGCTTGAATAATGTTTGAAACCTGAGCTCAAAACCTGCACATAGACTTGGACCGTATGCAGGCGAGATTTTAGGATGTTTTTCAGGTGATTATGTATTCATCATACTAATTTTCTACTACAGTTGCTGTGAATTCACTGGAGTTGTAATAGTATCACAGAGGATTCCACATCTAATTCTGTCTCACCGGGAAGAAGAAATGTTCTAGAAGTGCGAGGCTGTTCATAAGACAGCATAAATGGGAAAATTATTCTAAAGAAGCAGTAGAGAATTAAGAACTCATGCTATGGAAAGCATGAAAATGATAGTTGTACTATTTGAAAGGGATTCTTGTTTTTAGGAACTCGATATGACAGTTCTCCTATTTCTGGCTTTATCGTAGATTTCTTCTAAAATCCTACACCATTCACTATATCTCTGCATGTCACAAATTCCAGTTTTTCCAAATCACTATAATATTTCTATCCCTTTGACCCTTTTATTTCTTTAGACTTGCATCTCTTCAGTGAAATGACAGTGTAAGTGGGCATTGAGGACAAAGATGGGAGTATGGCATTCCTCAACTGGGCCAGAAGAAACAATTTTAACTCATTCCCTGCAAAGAACAGACAGACAAAATTAGTTTTAGTATATTAAGCTTTGTAAAGGACCTCTATTTGGAAATATTAAGTATTACAGACCTCATGCTTTATGTAAGGTTTCAATGTTACTATGGCGGCCCACGTATTAAGTACAGGAATGAAAAAGCATTAATATTTTATTAAAAGATGTTACAACCGCAGAAAGAGGATGAAGTAATAGTCACCAAAAAATAATGCAAATTTATCTCCAGCACTTTGTGAGACTATATTTCCAGATTTTATTCCTCTTCCCCTGTGGTATTCTGCTGCCTCATTGAAATAGTTTCCTTCGAAAATTGCATGAAAAGAGGCTGTTCACAGCAAGATTTGTACTTCATGTGTTGCAGATACTGGAAAGTTTATAATGAAGGCAGGCAGATTTCAGAAAAAAACACATTACAGAAGTTGAATATGATCCTGAATAAGCAGATTTTCCTTCTCTCTCTTTCACAATGCCCAGAGTGACACAAGATTTAATACTTATGCTAGATCCTCAAAAAGTAAAAACATGAGTTTCTACTCAGAAGTCTAATTCTCATTGATCTACTGATGATGGGGTTTAAACATCTAAATATTTTTAAGGATGCAAGTTGTAAACCAGACATTTTCAGGAAGACAATAATTCTATGCTCCTTGTTAATCTGCCCATCACAGAGAATACTATGCACTTGCGATTGCAACTGTGGGCAACACAAATTCCTCAAACTGGTGTAAGATCTAATTGTTTTAAAAATATAGAGATCATTTTGGAAAAGTACATACTCTTGTATCAAATCTATCTCCAACATGCAAATATTACTAATAAATTTATCTTAATATTTGTTTCTTGATTTTCCAACATTTACTTGGAATATTACTAACAAAAATTGATTTTTCAAATATCAAATATAAAAATTCACAAATTTTTAGTTGCAAAGTAGAGAAAAATCTTTGTTGGTAGTTAAAGTAGCACTAATAATTGTGTTACTGCTGTCAGGCTGGATGAGACCAATTAAATAAGGGCTATATGTAACTATAATAACACAACATATAAAGAAAAGTTTAGGAGATAAAATGAATATACTCTCTATAAGAATAAAACCACTATGCCATTCAGGATGCTAATAAATTTACATGAATGCAAATAAAGGCTAATGAGTGAATTTTAATTCTCTCGTGTTTCAGGTTTTGTTTTTCCAGACTTAATTTGTTCAAATAAAGGTATTCCAGATATAGTAAAATGGTTTATAAGCGTCTCATTGCAAAAATTAGTCTTTGCTTTCAAAAAAAAAAAAAAGGCAAAAGAAGGAATGTGTATGCTCATAGGTGACCAGACTGGGGAACATTTCCTATTTTCTGTTGCATCACCATCATGGCCCAGCAACTTAGTGCTCTACCCACTTAACCATCTGTCCTATCCTACATCTAACATTTCAGCTTTTTAACTTCAGAAATGAAAATTCAAAGCAGTAATGTTTCTCGTTAATGTAAAATGTGTAATTATTACTTCTGCATGAAAAGATAAATATCATCATCCATTTTAGGTACATGAATTAACTCTGATGCTATAAAGACTATAATTCTTACAATGAAGCAAAATAATTAGAGGAAGTGATGATAAGCAAGAACAGTAACTACACTTTCTTCCCATTTACAGTCACACCTGCTTAGAGATTAAAATTGTATTTTTATGCTACATTAAAAAAGCATTTTCTACAGGAATGCATTATGTTTCTGAAAGGCAATTGCAAATGCCTTTATGAACTCAGCATTATTTTGTGTTCTGCAGCAAGATTTGTGTTACTGTTAATTAATCTATAATTCCACTTCTGAGAGGGGGGTAGTGAGGGAAAAAAAAAAAAAAAGAAGTCATTCAGAGCACCACCTCTATACTTCTACTCTGTGAACTTTCTTGTTTTATCGCTCTTCGCAAGCTCTCGAATCAGGTGGATAAAACTTTAATGTAATGGATGATCTAAATGCAACCTCATATTTTCACTCACAGCTGATTTTTGGTCTGGGAACTTCAATATCCCAGGTATAAAAAACTATGCAAGTTCTGATTATCATATTTAATATTTAATATACATTTGAAAGAAAATCATAAGCTTGTCGTCATGTTATATGGCAAAATAATCTTGTTCAGGAACCACTGGACATTATTTCTGTCAAACCTCTTTTACCACTTCACTGAATTTCTTTTCACCTGTCTGCCTTTCAAGAACTTAGAAAGGTAGCCACGTATCACTAGACTGTTCTTTCTTAAGATCACGGAGTGGTAGGGCTTGGACAGGACCTCTGGAGATCATGCAGTCCCAAACCCGTTAAGGCAGGATCACCTAGAGCAGGCTGCACAGGATTGCATCTGGGCAGGTTTTGACTATCTCCAGAGAAGGAGACTCTCTGAGCATCTCAAAGTAGAACCATGTGATAGAAATTGCAGTGAATGTGTAGACACTCTGTTTACTATGTGATCTCAAAGAAAAAACTGGATAGGCTGCTGAATGGTTCTTAGAACCAAATGGAACAGCGTTAGAACATCTATTCTGTAACACTCTGCACTGTGGAAAAAGAGATGCAGAGCTATTCTATCTGGCTGGAGCAGTTTCAATAATTATAAAGGAACACAGTTTTACCTGGTGATTCCTCATTTTGTTGGTTATGGTTCTGAATTCCTTATTGCTAGAAACATTGCAGTATGTAACAGCCAGTCAAAAAGCCCAGTAGCTCTTAACAGCTCAGTGGACTAGACAGATGACAAAGCCAAACCCAAAACAGCTGCTCTTGTCAATGTATGCCACCATCTAGATAATCAAAGTTATTTGACTGTTTTTCTTTACATGTTGGTTTTCTTCTATGTTGGTAGATGTGGTGGTCCAATGCTTTGGAATATCCTGATTAGAACCTGAGATAGTCTAAAAAAATTTGCTCTGCAAGGACAAATCATTGCTCTCACATCTATAACCATAACAACATTACCTTTGTTCTTATAATAGTTGTTTTTATGCACAGTGTACAGAGTTCATATAATGACTTTTAAGTCTGGTTGATTACTTTGATTCTAATTATTAAGTACTCATTAATTTAAATAGTTGATACTGTAAATAGAAAGAAAGAAAAAAAAAAAAGCCTAAACTGTCAGCAATAAAATCTAATCTTACTAAGTGACTAACAATCACAAGCATGAAACTAAAACAGATTAAAACAATTTTCAGGAATCAGTATAAGACCTTCAATCAAGGAATCCTCCTAATGCATATCTCTGGCTTATTTGCTACTAGGCATTTATATTTGTTTTCAATTACTGATGCAATTTTTTATCTGATGGCAGATAAAGAATTCAGAAAGAATTCAGTAACTACTGGAAAAAAATATTCTACATATCATAACTTTGAACTAAGTAGACTCAGCAGCTCAGCTGGATGAATACCAAGAAGTCTACTTTTCACACCGAGGATTAGTAAACACAAGTGACAGAGTGAATTTTAATTATTTCAAAATTATTTCTATTTACACATTTAGGGAAAACATGACATGTAGGAAGGCTCTGAGCAACAAGACTACATTTTGCCTTGAGCAGAAGCTTGGACTACATGACTTCTAGAAAATCTCTGCACGCAGAACTTTCTCTGACTGCCCATGTAAAGTCACATGAATAATTAGCATCCTAGAGTCTATATTTACAGATAGAAATTTTTAAAAAATGTATAGAACACTGTAGTAGATCACTGCAATTTTACAGTTTAATTAAAAGATCAGGATGGAGCTCCCCTTCCACCAAATCCTATTAACTGCTTCAACGAAAGACCAAGACAGCGCTGTGCAGAGGTACTCCCAGGAGATCTTTTAATACATTACTAAAGATGTGAGTCACTTGCAAGAGGTTTGCACTGCGCTGCATTAGTTATCATGAGATCTAGTTATTCAAGAACAATTGGCTTAATGTGGATTTAATTTTCTCAAGTATTTTTGATAGGCCATTTTGTCAAAGAAGGCAGTGAATTAAAGCTCTGTTTTTTTCATAGTATGACTTAATTTTTACTATGTTAGTTATCTCCATAACGAAATTCTCAGTGAGCATCATTACCATGAGAATAGAAAATGTTGCAAATTAGAGGAATGAACTGGTTTGAATCTCTTGGCTGAGCTGTCTGTGAAGAACGAAGGTTAAACCTGCTTTAATTGCTGAGGTCCACATCTTAATCTATAGTTGTTCAGTAGCACATGATCCAACATGGAAACCCAGGTAGCAATACCAAGCACCCGCAACACTTCTAAACAATAGATTGACACAGGAAAGAAACTTTAAATAATAAAGACCTTTACTTAAATGTGGGGGAGTGATTCTACATATTATCAATACACAGCACAGACAGCAGCCTAGCTGTTGTTTTGCAGATATGATTTACTGTTTTCTAAGTGCCGAATGAATGTCTATGATCCAACACCCATGGCTATTTCCATCTATATTAGATGACTGAGGTAACTTAGTCCATAAGATCTATCTTGCAAAGTTTGAGGCATAAACAAACATAACAGGGAAAGGCTTCGTTTTATATAGCTGATTCCAACTAAACTTCCCCCTTCATAGTTTCAGGAAAATAAAATCTACTTAACATAGAAAATTGAAAACCAAACCATCTCTAGATATTTTCTCTTTATATGCCTTTATAATAAGTTCATGCTGCATGATGTACAATCAATATTGAACACAGTCCCAAAGGACAGCATGCAGATACTGAGTAGTGTAAATGGAAAGGAATATCTCTGAAATACTTGGTTTTTTTTTCAAGTGACCATTACTTTAAATATATATCTGAAAACCAGTCTAAAACAGCATAGCTAGCAGAAATACACCATTAAAAAAGCTTAAAGTTCCTAGTGTACTCATCACCTTCTGTGCAGAAAAGTATTTCAAATCTGGTTTTCAGAGTATTCTTAACTGATTGTCTCTTTATGTAATCAGGGCTACAAAACATCCTGGTTTTTCCTCAAACAACTTTTCACTTTCCTACAATTCTGGCCTGATGGGAAAAGGAAAAAGCATTAGATATTTTCCTGAAGTGTGTGGATCACAAATAACTAGGAAGAAAACAATTTCTGTGATTAGGACATATGGAACTCCCACACATATCCAACACAAATGTCGCATACGTTTGAAGACTTCCAAAGTGTTCCAGATGTCTCCAGAGAGAATTTGCCTGTAGTTCATAAGAAATTCCTGACAGAAATACTACACACTATGTAAGCAGAATTTGGTACACATACCTAAAGGCCATTTTAGGGCACTTTTGCATATACAGTAAACAACAAGAGCTTACATAGATATCAGGCAGGAAAACCATTTTCTCTTTATTAGTTCTATCATCTCCACATACAACTAGTTAAAAAGATTCACCTGCACATGTAAATACTTGTGACTGACAGCTCTGTGCAAGATCTTAAAGTTCAGAGACTTATCTCTTTCAGATCATCAGGAAGAATTAAGAACTGCAGGATGGAACCTTCTGCCAGATTCCTTGGTGATGAATAACTGAAGCTCTTCTGAGTCAAAGAAGAAAGAGCTACAAACCTAGCTCAACAAAAAGGGAGTAAGCTGGAGTGACATGCGCAGATCATTATAATTTAGAGTACTTAATTTGTATATCCTAATGAAAAATTAAGTTTTTCTATTCTTTCAAATCCTCAGTGCATAGAAATTCTGAGTACAACCTGCCAAGACTCATAACAGTAGTTTAAAAAAGAAAAAACCCAAACTCTCCAAAACTTGTAACACAGATTGTATTTGTACTTTAACATTTAGGAGGTTTACTGTGTGTTTTGAAAGATATTAACTGTTTGGCTCCATAGCATAACAACCTCTAAAAATAAATATAACAAGATTTATGATAAAAGTGAAAGACAAAACCATTATGTCTGTTCTGACTAATAACAGCAGCACAAAGGTCAGGGTGAGAAACATTTCAGAGTAATGAAACTTTTCTTGTATGTGCAGCACACACATGTAACCTTAAGAAGAAACATCACATTATAAATTCCCTTTCTCTGCTCCCTAAGAATTACTATCCTTTTTCTGGAAAGTGGGTTGTTTTGGTTTTTTTTTCTCTTTTATTTGTATTCTATTTTTAAAAAGTGCCATCGATGAATCCATTAAGTAGAGTATCTATGAAAGTACCACACATTATTCAAAAGTGTCTCTTACTGTTTTGTTTATGAATTATTCTTGCTGAAAAAGAGCTCGTCTTGTATTCCTTGAGCAATTTGCATTCCTTTACTTAAGCTTTTTCTTCAACTTGACACCAGCTTGAATAATCTTGGATCAATTTTCCTGCCCAGCCTCTTCACTGCATAGCTGGCTCAGGTCTCTTCTTAATCTTCCTTCCTAAAGAGTTTGAACCTTGATTTTCTAACCTTCTGAATAAAGAAAATCCTTCAGTCACAATACTGAATGCCCTTTCCTACTTGTTCCTCTGCTGCCTCATTTCCTTAATACCTCTATTATAATGAGCTGATTGGAACTGCTCACTGTATTTCAAATGTGCTCTTGATCACCATTGCCTTTTACAGCACCAAAATTGTATCTTCTTGTATTTAGTTCCCATGTAACACACTTACTCCATTAAGAATCAAATATATTGCCTATAATTGTAATTGGAGGGGGAGGGGGGTGTCCCAGTGAGGTCTAGACATTTTTATTCATGTTGAATGCGGTTTCTTTCATCAAATACTATCCCTGACATAAAATGAGAGGCTAACAATTTATGGTAGAAAATGTTAGATGGCAAGTTAGATGACACACAGTGTAATTAGGATATAAAGTTTCAAATTTTCTACATATCTAATGCTACAGATTTCTGCCACCACAGAAACTGGCTTGTGTTAGAGTGGATGTATTCAAGGACAGGATTACTGTAATCCTGAAAGTTGATCCTCTTGATCTTCCACTCATGGGGATCATGCTCATATATCTGACCCTGAAGTGAGATATCCTGGAGCACCTCCCTTATGAGGAAAGGCTGAGAGACCTAGGTCTGCTCACCATGGAGAAAATGACTGAGAGATCTTGTCCATACTTAAATCTAAAGGACAGGTGTCAGGAAGATGTGACTGAACTCTTGTCAGTGGTGCCCAGGGATAGGGCAAGGAGCAAGGGGTACAAACTGCAACACAGGAAGTTCTACATGAACATGAGGAAAAAACCTCTTTGAAATTGACAGAGCACTGGCACAGGCTGCCCAGGGAGGCTGTGGATTCTCCTTCTCTGGAGACATTCAAAACCTATCCAGACATGATCCTCTGCAGTGTGCTCCAGGTGGTCCTGCTTTAGCCAGGTGGTTGGACTGGATAATCTCCAGAGGTCCCTTCCAATTCCTACTGCTTTGTGAATCTGTGAGTCATAACAAGAACAGAAAACCTTCTGAAAGATTACTGTAGAGAAGTGCAATAGAAATGTTAAAATTGTTATAAAAGAAGAACGATTAGGAATGTCTGAACTGGAAAAAAGTCTGTAAGAATGTCATGCTTTCACAGCACTAAGATGGGCATCGGATCAACATCCCAGCACAGCCTGGGACACCCAGGTTGAGAAATTTATGACAAATTAAAACAAGGAAAGGCCAATGCTCAGGTAACAAAAGATTAAGCTGTAAGAGGTGAGAAATGGGAGTTGAAGAACAGAGTAGGGGACCCAAGGCATCCAAACAGGGAGAAAGAAGTCCCAGTAATAAGGCACAGGACAGGGTATACAAACAAATGTCTGTAATCCCTGTCAGCTTCTAGGTGGCACTGAAAGGCAAACCTAGCTCTCAGTCCTACCCATGTATGTGCATCTTCCTCCCACAGCTATTTCCAGCTTCTATTTTCTGTTCTGTATGAGCAGTGGAAGCAGCAGCCAGATAGGTTTAGGCATATTTTACCCAGATTGGTACCCTTACATTTCATACAAGTCTGAGTAACCTGCATCAGAGAAACTTTCAATCTAACCTTCCTTCAGATTTTTTTTATAAAATACTTTCTTCCATCATGCACAATGAAGTTTTGGAGTCACAGAGTCAGTTTAAAGTGGCAGCAGTTCCTGTTATTTATAATAACCAACTAAATAAAAAAATACTTAGGAGAATCCTGTAGTGGCTGTGAAGACAAGACAGAAACAATTCAGCCACAGCATCCATAACAAAACCCTCCAGGACTTCTCTTGTGTGCTTATTTGTTTCTCCCCACTGAGTCTTTTCTCTCTCTCCATGTGAGATCTAATACCACATGGTATTAGATTTCTTAGCTTAAAAAAAAATCATGTGCATAACCTGGGAATGCTTTAAAGGGCTTTGATCCCATGTTTTATAATTTACTTATTGCCTGAGAAGAGACCTAATAAATGTTTATCCTGGAATGGATGGTGGATTTCTTAAATAGACATCAGCTTAATGATGCTTAAATTCCCACCCATTTAAATGTTTTCAGAGAGAATTTTTTTTGTATTGCTTTCAGCCCTAAATTGAAAGAAGCCTGACATGTATTTAGACTATTCCAATGTTTATATATGGACTTCTGAGAGAAAGCTGCCTCAAACGGTGATATATGCAAATTCAATTTCTAAGCACTTTGATTTTGTGCGAGTGAACCTTATATTTTCTTCAGTTTTAGAGAAAAAAGTTCTCATCTGCTTGAAGATGAGACTGATATTTCTAATAGTCTGTCCTCTTCTGAAAATCAGCATATTGTGCGCTTTCTGCTTTGATGATCCTTTAAATCTTCCCTTGAATATAGAATCTGCAAATGCCTACCAGCTCCTTCACAGCCCGACAGCACACAATAGATTTCTGAATAATTAGCTACACAGGCTAAAAAGCTTCTCCAAAAACCAAAAGCCTAAATAAGCGGCATTTGAATCGATGCACATCCAAAACCGCTTATGGATTAGGGTGATCAGCAGGCACAACACATCCATCAGTCAGGGTATCAGACTGTTCAAACCGATGCCTGCTTTTGGCTGTATTAAAGTGGTTCCATTCATTCTGTGCATGTCTCTTCAAACAGCAGTGTAAACCAAGGATACCCAACTTTGCCATTTCTTAATAATCTCATTGTTATACTGTATCAAAACCCATCTTCACAAGTATCAAAACAACCATCTTCAGCAGCACGACTCAGTTCCATGTGGAGGGCACAGAAGGTGCATGTTCTGAGAAGAAAGCAGGAGCGTACAAGCAACATTCAAGAATTGTTTGGGATATATAAATAGCGCTCTCTTTTTTGTCACAAAAAAGTGCAGCATAAATATATAGGCTTTTGTTCTTACTGAAGAGTATTTCCACATCAGTTCCTTACTGTCATATCCTTCACCAGATTTCCCATCAGACTGTGAAGTCAGACAGAATAACTATGAATTTTACATTAACCTAGTATCCTCTAGGACTACATTTTATCAGATCACAGCCAAATCTGATCAGAAAGTCACATTCTTTGCTGAGGCCCAATCTTGTTCTATACTTTTTCACCTTGGACTTTCATATGGATTATGTAGACTAAACTGGGTGGATGTATGAAGAAATGTTCTCAGCATGTTATTGCTGCTTCTGTTCACTGTCACTAGGGATGAAAGCAATAATTACTAGTATTCATTCCCGTTTCTATGGGATGAATACCATCTGCTCGGCAATGCATTTACACTATTGATAAACAACATCAGGGCAGGAGGGAAAGGGGAATAAAAATCACAGTTTGCATGATCTTTTCATGCCCTTTCCACTTTCCCTCTAATGTACCCCTCCAGACATTTGTAGTATAAAAGATTGCAGATCACACTCTGACAGACAACAGCCTACATGGCACTGAATGGTATGACTAAAATGATCTATCTTGTAATATGCATCAGCAAAACACATTCCCAAGTGAAATGCCAGGAAGGACAAATCCCGTTCCACATCTCTTCTTGTGTTCCATTCACTTGGGTTTTTCTCCCACCTCAAAGGAGCATGCCCTGTAAAATAACTGAGGCACTCTGATCAATGTCCTTCTGCTGGATTTTTGGAGGAAATCTGCTTGAGGAACTTTGTAGAGCTGGGCTAAAGGACTGTCATCTGCATCACAGTGCTTCAAACCACAATTCCCCTGTGAAGCATGTCATTACGGAGAAAGAAAGAGTTGAACTCATAAGTTTACACTTAGTCCAAGATGAGCTGGCAAGAGCAGTACGAAGCCAATAACAAATTTAGATGAGATTTCTCTTAAGCGAACAGGTTAAAAACCGAGTTAAACTCTGCAGGGAAGAACGGTCTGGCAGCTGAAGACATTTATCTGCTTCAGGATAGAACATACAGGCACATATACCACATCAAATGATCAGCACAGATTTCAGTCGAAAATGTATACTTAAAAGATATTCTACAACTTGAACACCTTACTGCCTATTTTTCACAACTCATTTTATATACAGTAACTCATTTGGGGGAGACAATGCTCAATCCAACAGCCTTTTAAAACAACAGGAGCTTTCCACTGATGTCAATGAACTTGAATCATGTCGTTAGGAAAAAAACCCCACACAACCAACCACCACCATAGAGTCCTAATTCAGATTTACAAGAAGCTCCATATAATTTATAGAAAAATCTTCTCTATATAGAATAAATCACTCGATCAGAATGAAAACAGCATGACATAATTGCTAGTCTAGTTAGACTACTCTTTAAAAATTTAACTTTATATACAAAGTTGCAGTTTGTCTCTGGGGTTTTTGCCTCTGTTGATTTTTCAAAGAAATTGGTTCCACTTATCACCTTCACAGTCATTAAGAAAAGTAGACATAGAAAAGTGTAAGAATTTTTAGATTTATATTCCTTTATAATGTACAGTATTCAAGACTTTTTTCATCTTAAATTGATATAAAATGTAAAAATACTGAATATTTGTGATTTAAAATGAAGCAAAATTTAAAAGATAGAAAGATCCTTGTTTCTTTTCAAAATATTTGAACATTCTATATAATTTAATTCCTGCAATTTTATTTTCTTTTATTTTGAATTACATTAACATTTAGAGTTAGTGGTGGCTTATATAAGACAAATTTCATATTTGCTATTTTCTCAAGCATAACACAAAATAAAAAGTGTAATTTCATTAAAGATATAAATTCTGCATTTAAGTCTTAGATGACTACTATTGTTACACTGTGGCTTCACTAATTCAGCAACCTATTTTTAATTTCTTTTCAAGAGATTATGAGAGACTGAGAGCTCTTTACAGCGTCCAGTGAAGATAATAGAGTCCCACTGATGGCAACAGTCTTTGAATTAAATTTTAACTGTTGTTCTCACCAGTGACTTGGAGAGAAGAGGACATGAATTCTCAGATGTCTTTCTGAAATCTCCCCCATATAAAAGAAACTGCTTGAGATCATCTCATGAATTATAGCAGTTCCAATAATAAGTGCTGGCCCTCCTTCAAAAGACAAAATTTTGGAAGACAATCTGTCTCTCACAGTGTGCTTAAAGTCAGTTTTCAGTAGCTTGTGCCAAACAATCTATTCCACATAAATTGAACTGAAGTTCTCCAAGGCGATTTTCTCTTCAGGTTCCCTAGAGATTTCACAGTTGCCAGCACAGTCCATGTCAAATTTACAGGGGAGGGAAGACAGTCAAGTATAAACCTAGCTGGTCTTCTTAGAGATACACTAGCTTTTCAATCAAGTGACTTGTGACAATGCAGTGGCAGAATTACAAACACTCAGTGTGAGGATGTGAGGGAAGTACACGAGAACCTCAACCCTTGCGAACTCTGTCCCACCATCACAAATCCCCTGCCTTCTTAGCCCTCAGTACATGGTTGCTCTCTGTCCTCTCATTTCTCGGCACCTTTAGAAGACATAACACACCTTTCCTTCACTGCATCTTGCTCTGCTTTATTATTTCATTTCAGTCTCATAGCTTATATTGCATGGTTTCAAACTGGAATAAGGTTTTCATTTCTGTATCCATCTTTTTTTTTAATATTTTTTTCTGACAGAAGGACAAATTCGTTAATTTCTTCTGATTAATTAGCTAATGCCTGCATTACGCTTAAAATACAAATGTGTCCTTCAGGTTCCAAGTGTATCATTCTGGCAATTATTTATGCAGAGTACTCCTGAATTTTCCCAGAAAAGGCACACAGTGTTCCTTTGTGCAGGTCATCTACATAACATTATCAGCTCTTCGAAGACATTTTATGCTTTTTCCTTGTTGAAACCATTCCATACACGGAAGCACAGCACTGTAAGCAGTTCAGAGGCAGCTTATACTTTCTCCCAGTCTGTATGTCTACCTAAATGCCTTGGAGAATGCAAAGACTGATCCTTCTTTGGTTCTCTGAAAGCACACTCTCCTAAAATAAAATATAAAGCGGTAAACCTTTATCTTACCTGTGCTTTTCACTGGGTCTGCCAGCTCATCAGTCATTATCATTGTTTGTCAACTTCGTTGTGTTTGATGTGTAATGTCTCTTGAAAAAAATCCATAAATCAGTAAAATACCTCCATGCAGGCACAACATAACTACTCATGACTGCACAGGTGCTTTACAAAACTACTACTAACAGCACTACTGTCAATTCTCGATGCTGAAAAAAATATATTCTTTCATTTTAAAAGTGTTAATCAAATACCATCTCTAATCCAGTAAATGGTTCTGTACAGATAAATCACAGAATGCTTTGGGTGGGAAGCAACCTCAAAGACCATCTAGTTCCAACCCCTCTGCCATGGGCAGGGACACCCTCCACTAGACCATGATGCCCAAATCTTGATTTCTGCAGAACATGGGGGGGAAGTCAGAACCTTTGAGCTTAGGGAATCTGGCAAGATCAGAGGCACTGTGCGTATCTCTGATGACAGTTTTGTACACCACATTGTTACTTCTGTGCACACAGGCTGAATTATCATAAATTATTCTTTTAACAGTTTTGGCAACTTTCGTAAGTACTGGTCAGTGCTGCACTCGGCACAGCCAGAGACACAGACGTACACATGACCGGGCTGCTGGCACTCAAGACTGCCCCAGAGTGAATGAACTGCACCGACAAGCAGTGATCAGCCCAGACACACTGACGTGTGAGTCCTGCAAGCCAGTAACAGCAGCACGGTGCCTCTAATAACGGGTCATGAGCTTTGTGCTAGGCTAAGAAGGGCTTCAGGATTTGTTATGCTGTGTCTTGTTTCAGATTGCCAGGAGCTTTGTTCAGGTTGTTTGGATGCAGCAGCAACCACCTAATGACCAGGTAGCCATTGTCAATTTGAGTTTTGCTTAATATATTAAGCTATTATATATTTGCTTAATGATTATAGCTTTGTATAATTTTGTGGTGTAATGCCTCCTCTTAAGACTTTTGGCCCAGCTATGAATAACAAGTAGATACGCCATGTACAATGAACTGTCCAGGACCACAGAATAATGATGAAGGATAAAGGACTACAGGTAACGGCAAAGGCCTTGAAGGCGAGACAAGCGAGTGGCACTAGAGTGTTCACCAGAGAGGAACCAAATGAAATTCAACATGGACAAGTAAAGGGTCCTGGACAGAAGGACCTGGGAGTCCTGGTGGACAAGAAGTTATCCATGAACCAGCAATGTTCTTGCATGACTAAAAAAGCTAATGGCGTCCCAACGTCCATTAAGACAGGCCTGGCCAGCAGGTCAAGGGAAGGCAAGTAAGGGGTTTTCAGGTCAAGGGAGGTTATCTTCCCCCTCTACTCTGCTCTGGTGAGACCACATCTGGAGTACTGTGTCCAGTTCTGGGCTCCCCAGTTTAAAACAGACAGAGAACTGCTGGACAGAGTCCAGCAGAGGGGTATGAGCAAGTTTAGGGAACTGGAGAATCTTTCTTACAAGAAAAGGCTAAAAGAGATTGGCTTGTTTAGAAGACTCAGAGAGGATCTCATCAACATTTAACAAATATCTAAACAGTGGATGTCAATAGCATGGGGCCAGACTCTTTTCAGCAAGGCCCAGTGACAGGACAAGGGGCAACAGGCTCAAGCTGCAACACAGGAAGTTCCACCAGAATATGAGGAAAATATTCTTCCCTTTGAGGGTGACAGAGTACTGGCAAAGTCTGCCCAGAGAGGCCGTGGAGTCTCTTTCTCTGGAGACTTTAGCAGGGCAGTTGGACAAAGCGATGGTCACTTCCAACCCCTACCACTCTGTGATTCTGTAAAGTTCCCAGCAGTATCAAAAACTCACCGGAGGCTGGTTAGTCACCATAATGCAAACTTACAATCTGGGAACTCACAATTCCAGCAGAAGACAAACTTCCAATCTGAGAAACTTACCAGTTAATATCTTGGGATGCTCACAGCTCATGTTAAATAACATTGAGCCCTATGCCACACACTGAAACCACTGACCTTTCAACTCAGAGAAGCAGTGAAGTGTTGAGCATAATGACAGAGAAAAGGGAGAATATGCCAGAGGGGTTCCTTTCTGTGGTAACCTTTAGCTTGAATATTGTTAAATTGATTTAGTTTGTACTAAGTAGATGGCTTTGACTGTGTTTGTCTGCGCTGAATAGTGCAATATATCTGACTAGTAATAATAATGGCTCATAGTATTTTAACAAGAGGCAAAGTTTTTGATTATGTCAACAATGAATTCCTGGCTTCACTGAAAGGTGCCACCCTTTGACAGTAACACCACGTAGTCGCATGGGCTGGAAAATGGGATTGGTGAATGCATAGCTATCTGCAACCATCCATTCACATCCTACAATAAATGCTCACCTATGTTTATCGGCGAAGTTTAATAACTTTGTCTCATCCCTCTCTCTCCTCACCAAGTGCCCGCTTTCTCCAAGGAATGACATATTAACATATGCAAACACAGTTCCTCGATCAGCGGGGCCCCCATAGAGACATCAGTGTGTTTGCATTCAAACACAGAACCAACTCACTAGAGTACACGTAAAAGAAACCAGCACCGTTCCTCTCCATCTGCAAAGGCATCCCATATGAACAGTCAGAAAATTCAAACTTTCATCATCAGTCACAAAACTGTACGAAGCTGATGAAACTCTATTTGCTAAGAGAAAGCTCTTCTAGCCAAGAGACAGTGAACAGCCCTCATGTTAGAGCTGATAGGGGTAGGGGGAGAAAAAAAAAAAGATGAAGTAAGAACAGAAAGTAAATAAATTTCTTCTTCTATTGTGCCACCTAAGTTATTTCAGAGACCAGAGGACTCTGGGTTTTGTTACTGCCAGACACAAACACAGGGTATCCTGACACCTCTCCAACCAGCCATGGTAATGCCTCCTGCCTTGGGCACAGACACATCGGGCACTGTCCCTCCACTTCCACCTTTAAACATCACTGAGAATAAACACCATGGCAGCAGAGTTCTGCTCACACACTGGCGAAGGATATTTAAAGTTATCTGGCAGGTGGGCTGCCACTGGCTTGACTGCCTTGACTTGTGCCTACACACACTGTGTGGTTAGTGCTATTTATGCACCTCATGTACATGTATCTCAGCTAAATTTAAACTCGGTGAGACGCTGTTGCCAGCGCGACTGCAGTGACAGAGGATTCGTGCAGCCTGCAATAATTCAGTAGCAACACCAGGAGCTTCACACTACCATGCCCAAGATGCCAGTAGCTGTAAAGGGGTTTAAATATGGCTTTTCTTTAGCCTATACGTTACCTCCTACAGCCGTAGTCACTACAGAGACAAGAGAAAAGAGGTACTCAGAATCTATTTATACATGCAAAGATTTTGCCTAAGGATAGGTATCTCCAGTGAACCTGCAATAAAATGCACGTTGATTCAGCACTTTAGCGCAGGTCAGCTGTAGGTCGTTGTTGGGCTGGGGAGAGGTCCCTGACCTACCAAGCTGACAACATTAAGACCAGGTGTAGCTGGAGAACTGAGGTTGTGATAGTTCAGCTATCTTATCTTATTTACATACTTAAATATATTAAAATTTATTTAGCTACTGTGTATGCATAACTAAAAGCATTATTCTTCGATACATACGATGGCTTTAATTAGGGTAAACTGATTTCACAAAGATAATTACAAAGGATCTGGAGAGAGGCCACAGAAGCAAGGCTTTACCTGCTTCAGCTAACTTAAACTGGTTTTCCTTTTATCTTTGACAGAGTCATTCTTTGACAGAGTCATTGTAGATATTTACTTCTTATGAAAAACTATGACAACCTAAACTAGCAGCTGCCCATCAAGCTAAGGAGGTTTCTCCTTTATAAGTTGAAAAGACAGCCACATTTCAGAATTCAGACAGCCTTTCGGGAGAAGTGGTCTAAGTCTCAAACCATCTGAAAGAGTTCAGGAACATGAAACCAAGAATACTGTCTCATCCTTTTGCCCCCCTTCAGTGGGTTTACTCCAAACTCACACTCTTTTAAATGAAAATTAGATAAAAAATCAAGTTATCACATGTCCCAGAGGCTTTTTCTTTTTAAGTATCCTTGTTCTTTACTAAGAAACACCATAATTATATTTGTTCACACTAATCATGCAGTATTATTCCCCATAATTATTTTTAATGCCGTAACTTAACTACAAATTGTTGTAACTGAATACTCAGAACTGGAACAACAATGGTGAGCTGCAGAACCTATTATTTAATTCCACAACTGAATAAGGGCATAACAGTTTCTTGTGTGAATTTGTTAACACATAAGTCTATAGCCAGAGTTCTGCCAACTACTATACATCTGATTTTGAAAGCTACTTTCAATTAAATATCATGCAGGTAAATCTTTCTGACGATAGACAAAAATAATCAAAGGCAAATGGAAGAAATAGATATATTTAGAATAAAAATATGGTAATTGCTTGTTTCTTGTTTTGGGCTTATTTTTTATCCTCATTGTACCCTTCAATGACCTCAAACAGAATGGTTAAAATTACTGAAAAGATCTGATCTCATTTTTCAGGAAAGTCCAGTGATACTTTTTAATAGTTTAGATCTTTAGAAAATATTGAAATGAGGTAGAAATCACGACAATGAAACCCTGTGAAAAGTTATGCAAATACAGGAGTCACTAAGCATTAAAATTAGTTCTTTAAGAAATAAGACTCACCTAAAAATAAAATAGATGCCCTTCTGAACACAGTGGTTCTCATATTCCTTGCACTGTTGTTTTACTGAAAGGGGAAACACAAACAAATTGGAAGCATTTCAATGGAAACTCAATGACTACCAAATAGGGTGACCACAGGTTAGTCTCTATAACACACAGGGGAGACCATCTCCTGTGCGACCTGCTCTAGGGAACCTGCTTTGGCAGAGGGATTGAACTTGATCTCTCCAGGTCACTTCCAACCCCTACAGTTCTGTGATTCTGTGAATCTCAGCTAACATTAGACGTCTACAATGAGACATGTGCAACTCTGCCAGTCATCATGCATTCCTTTTGTAGCCAGTGGAGGGAAACAGGCTGGTGGATGTCATTTTCTTTTTTCCCCTCTTGTTCTCTTAATCTTCTTCTATGAAATTTCTCTGAAGGGGTATTTTAGTTTTCTGCTAGAGCATAGCAGTCTCTAATTAAATTAGTAGCTCTTGGGCAACAAGGACTTTAAAGTGTCAGCATTAAGTTTAAAGTTGTCACACAACCCGTATGAAGTGTAAAGCTTTTAACAAAATTTCACATTAAGTAAAAGATATAAACAGAAGATACCTGGGCCCACAGAAGCACCAGAGCTGAAGGAAATATATATATGTCTTGTTCATTAGCTGAATGCAATTACTCTGAGACCCATCCCACTCACGATGAGAACAGAATAAGACTAAAGTATGAATAGCCCTTCCAAACAGCCTCCCCCATGGGACAAGCCAGGCAGACTTCTATTGTATCCCGTGTTTTATTATGGATGAACTAATAATTTGTATCCAAAGAGAAGCTGCTGTATTTCAAAACGTGTTCTCTAATAAGGCTGAAAAGTCAGTCATCTCACCGACGTCTGGTTGTGCTGACATTCCGAACTGTACTTGGACTTAATAGTGTTTCCTACCACTGGGAATGGTGAAAACTGCTTTGGGCTTTTTTAGTTAAAAATATGACACATTTAAAATGGATTTTTCATACAGAGGACCTATTTTTTACAAATTTACCTGTTCAGAAATAAATTTGAACATACAGACAGGTTTTTTGTCTCAAAGCAACTTTTTGTTTTTAAATACAAATGCTGTATTAAAGGTAACTGCAGCAAAAAATGTTAAAAAAGAAGGAAATGTGAAAATTATTTTCTACCTACTTTCCGTGATTTTCTATTACCATTACCCATTATTCCCATTATCTCAGAGGATCAGAACAACTAGTACTTCACTGCAATCAGCCTTTATTCAAAAGTGACATTCTCATGTAATTAGTACTCTTCCAGTTTAAAAATAGTCTGGATAAATAAATGGATATTAGATCTAGATATTATTCCTGAGGTGCTAAGGCAGTTAGAAGTGTTTTACTTTTGGAAATACTGACTTATGGAATACAGGTATTCCTCCCAAGAAGAGTCTTGTGCATCTCTCTCCCAAGTGTTCAGCTGACACTGATGGATGGGAATAGTGGGAAAACTATTTATTCAGAACACTTCTCAGATATTACTCCTTTCTACTTAACACTGTCCTGTCTACCTGGTGCTGATCCAGCAGTCAGCATGTTTTACTGACTCCTGACACATCAGGCATACAGATTGAAGTTGTTTTTTGTTTTTTCCATTAGCTGCTAATAGATATAAGAACATTCCTCATTATTTTCTTTACCACCCAATTGAGACAGTTATTTAGCTTCACTGAATTTGCAATTTTGTATAATTTCTCCTTGGCAAAGCTTGTACTAAATTTATTTGGCCACAAAACTTCCTATATTCATTGCTTTGGCACCCGTGTTTACAAATCCAATTTTAGGAATTAGTTGTTTGTAGCATGCTTTACAAGTTTATTAAGATAAACCAAGTAATATTTTATACCATGATGGGAAAAATAAAATAAAATTGAAAAATGAGAAAAAATAAAATAAACAGCACTTGGGCTGAACATTTTTTTTTCCATTTTTGAGAGAGATAAGACACAATCCTTAAATCTGGGTTCAGTTAGTCGGCTGATGACTACTTAGTGTCTGTTTTAACCTCTGCATAACTTGCTTCAATACACACTATAACTCAATGAAGAGCAATTTCAAAATGAAAATTATCCATTTAATTTCCCAATTAATCAGGCACGGGTCATCTTTCAGCACTGTGAAAATCTCTTGTCTCATTCATCCACATGGCGTTACCAGACCCAGAATGCCTGAAGTTACTGACAGAGAAAACAGCTTTATCGACCAGAGCAATACAGGTTTGAGGTTTTTTTCCAAGCACCAAAAGCAGGAGTGAGACTCACTCACAGGAGCGAGTGCAGTAGATACCATATTACCAGAAGATGCCATTTTCACCATCTTATTCTTTTTTTTCCTCTTCTTCATTATATTGCTTAAAAAGCCACAGGACAGATCACCTTAATTTTGTGAAATACACATAAAACCTATTCAAAATTTAGATTCCACTTCTAAAAAGATAACCAAACAACCTGGTAAAGTACTATAAAGCTCATGATCAAGAATCACGTATTTTCTTCATTTTCAGCCATTCCTCTGACCAAGTCAGACAATAAACTACAGTTATTTAATTTGTTTAAAGTGTTGAGAGTATGTATGTGGTTAAACCCACGTTGGGCTTTTTTCCTAGGAAAAGCTTCAAAAAGCCAAGCTGGAGTCAAACTACAAGTTATGCCATCTGGGTATATACAAAGTAAGTCATTCAGACCTCTAAGTCAGACCCTATTCAGTTTATTGCTCACACAGAGTTTAGTTATATGAAAGTAAAATTTTCCTTCATGAAGGATTCCTACTCTAGCAGGGATGAATGGATTGCATTCCATCTATCTACATAAATGTTTCTATACCAGATGCAGTATTTGTTCCCTGTATTAACCTTATCAATATGCTTATAAAAATTAATTTAGAAGTTTTAAACCTGATGTATGTGATAGGATTTTAAAAATCCCAGTTAAATTTCTAATGAGTTTGGATCAATGCCACAAAAGTTTTAGTGCAATAATTAAGAACTTTCTTTCAAAATCACTTTCAGACTCTTAGAATACTAGTCAAACAGAAAATTACAAGGTAAAAAAAAAAAAATTCAGGATTTATCATCACTTTTTATGTAATTTATTGATGAAACATTTTTGCAGTCAACAGTACTGTCTGCAGATATTACCCATGTATCGGAGAGCGGTTTACACTTGCAGAGATAATTTATGGAATCAACAGAGTTAACCTTTCTTCAGTAATAAGGGCATAATTTAAAAAAACAAACTGCTGTGTGGGTTGCTAGAATCTTTCTACACGATGGTTTTGCGACAAAACTGAAGCCTTGAAAGAGCTTTGAAGTAGAAGTTTGGCAGTGCTTCAAGGCTCAGAGGGATGGCACAGCATAAAGGACTTTCCCCCTTTTTCCCACATTGAAAACAAAACAACTAAGGCACAAGGATGTGCTTAAATGGAGGAAAAATTAAAACTGGTTTTGCTAAACAGGTAAAACAGAAAAAGAAAAAAAAAAGTTTCCTTGGGTTAAACACAAAAAAAAAAAAAATCCCAGCTGCTCTGAGATTAAGGTAGATGCATAGTGTTTTGAAGACATATTTCCTCATATTTATATAGAAATTCTACTTTTTCAGAAAATTTGAACTATGTAATTTTTCTCAGTGGATCTTTTCCAAAGAAATTAAACAATTAACACTTCCTCCACTGACTTGTTCTACATTAAGGAACATTCAAATTTGCCTTTAATGATAGAAAAAGATGAAATTAAATGAAAAAAGAAAGCCCTTCCAGATGTACTGTCAGAAGTGAAAATAACTCCAGAGACCCACACGTAATGTAAAGTACTAAATGATACAGAGTTTTTGCTATAGGTTCAACAAACACCTGCCAAATGGTTTCTGTACAGCTGTTAAATTTGTGGGGCAGAAAATGGGCTAGATGACTTTTCTAACAGTTAAAGTTGAAGTTGAAGTTGTTTTCACTAAAAGAGAATCACAGAATCACAGAGCAGCAGGGGTTGGAAGGGACCTCTGGAGATCACCTAATCTAACTGCCCTCCTAAAACAGGATCACCTACAGCAGGCTGCACAGGACAGTATCCAGATGGGTTTTGAGTATCTCCAGAGAAGGAGACTCCACAACCTCTCTGGGCAGCCTGTGTGAGTCCTCTGCCACCCTTAAAGAAGTTTTTCCTCACATTCCTCACTTCCTTTGTTGCAGCTTGAGCCCGTTGCCCCTTGTCCTGTCACTGGGCACTGCTGAAAAGAGTCCGGCCCCATGCTCTTGACATCTATCATTTAGATATTTATAAGCAATGATGAGATCCCCTCTCGGTCTTCTCCAGGCTAAACAGACACAGCCCTCACAGCCCTTTCTTGTAAGAAAGATGGTCCAGTCCCCTAACCATGTTCATAGCCTGCTGCTGGACTGTCTTCAGTAGTTCTCTGTCTTTCTTGAACTGGGAAGGCCAGAACTGGACACTACTCCTCCAGATGTGGCCTCATCAGGGCAGAGTAGAGTGGGAGGAAAAACTCCCTCTACCTGCTGGCCAGGCTCTTCTTAATGCATCCCAGGTACCACTGGCCTTCTTTGCCACAGAGACACGCTGCTGGCTCATGCAGAACTTGTCCACCAGGACTCCCAGGTCCTTCTGTGCAGCTCTGCTTCCCAGCAGACCAACCCCTAACCTCTACTGGTGCCTGTGGTTATTCTTCCCTGGGTGCAGGAACCTTCACTTGCCCTTGTTGAACTTCACTGGGTTCCTCCCCACCCAACTCTCCAGCCTGTCCAGGTCTCATTGAATGGCAGCGCAGCCTTCGGGTGTATCAGACACTTCTCCCAGTTCTGAACCATCAGCAAACCTGCTGAGGGTACGCTCTGTCCCTTCATCCAGGTCACTGATAGGCATGTTGTACACGTATTTAAAAATACTGGAGGAATCTCAATTTCAAACTTCTAAGGCATGAAATTATTTTTTTCCATTAGGGCAAAAGAAAAGCTAACAGAAAATAGACAAAATAGTCTGTATAGAAAGTAGAGCTAATAGCAAAATGGCACAGGAAGCTGGAGGGCTGCGAGTTGCATAGGGCACAATCTAGGGAGGAATACATTTCATTCATCAAGGGAGGACATGATAAGAACACAATCATGGACTTGAAGGTAGAGATCAAGAAGTCTAGTCCTAACCTTGTGCTTGTTCAGTGCCTAATCTATACTCTATGTGGGACAAGACAATATTCTGCAGCACTGGAAAATGACAATCCAGTGACGGGTCACTGTTCAGAGCGAAGTGGGAACGTGACTCAGCACAGCTACAGGTTTTCTCTCCACACCGGACCAGGTTTGCCGCACTATTACATCTTGCCAAACAGTACTGCAATAAAGCAGCACTTGCTTTAACAATGCAGAAGACTGTGTCCTTCCAGCACTGGTCCCTAAGACTGGCCAGAACTATCCAAACCCCTCAGGTCTAAGCAGCATCTGAACGCCTGCACCTCAAGTAAAACTCATGTCTTCAGGGATTATGCTTTTAAAAGTAGTCTACATCACAGAACACACTATCATCTCCTTGCACTTTTACAGATTAAATTCTTCATTCCAAGTCTGTGATACTCCCTATCAAAAAAAACCCCTCAACCTGATAACCAGGTTTTTCTAAGAAAACCACGCAGGCAAACAACATTCTTGGCAATAAAAAAGCAGGATAAAACCCCAAAGCAGAGTTAAGGAACATAAACATCTTTCTGCAATTGGTGAGAGAAAGGGAACCCCCCAAAACAACAGAGGTTCGAGATTTTGCTATTTTAACCACAGCTTGTCTAAGGAAGCATAAAGCTAGTAATTAAAAATGTGACCTTTTGTTATTACGTACTAGAATATATCTCAAGCCATTTTCACTCCCTTCCTTCCAAAGCAAGTTGCACTGTTATATAACCCCTTCCTAATTAGCCAGGACTTCAAACAGCGCTGACGCTTCTCTACAGCTTTGGCTCTGGGAGCCAGCGCATTTCCAAGAATACTATCTCCTGTACCGTAACAAAGGAGCACGAAGCATCATATGGAAAATGTTACATCAGGATTCTGCACACTTTCTGACTCGAGTAAATTGACCACAGTCCACACAAGGAGCACCCAGAAATCCTTGATTCTTCCCCACAAACAATTTATATGCCACCCTCTCACCCCTCCTGGTAGGAAAGACTAGCTGCTTTTCTTCCTTTTTACTTGTCAGTAATCACAAAAGCAGTGGGTTATTATATGTGATCAACAAAGAATTGATCAGTATCCCTCCTATTATGGAAAGCTAGTATATATAGTATTACTAAAAGGAACTAGTTGCATTTGAAACCAACATCCATCATTCTGGAAACTAAATAACTGCACAATGTCCGTAGTTGTTAAATAAATATTGCGAACAATGAATGAATACCTGTCTGACATCAGCATATTTCCTGAATAGGTCTGAGTGAGAATACAGTTGCACCGTAGAAGATTATGGGAAACCTGAAAGGCAATTTGAAAATTCATGTGAAGACCTTTTGTGAGGAAAAGAAGAAAAAAACCCCAGACCTTCACTGAAATAGACGTTATTATTTTAGATTTATTCCCCACATAGGGATTCTATACATGTTTCCCATACTTATTCCCTGTCCTTGCCCATCAGCATGGTATACTTTAAGAAGCAGACAAACGGACCAAGTAGCAGGGTTTTTTTCTGACAGGTTTAGAACTTATGTCTTTCTACTAATCAGGAGGAGCCTTGGGTGTTCTCTTACAGCATGTACTGACGCTTGCTCTCAGAATTAACACCATAAAACACCCACTAATAGAAGTATCATGTTCATTTTTTTCACACTCCTCTACAGTCAAGAATTAATGTGTTTAGCTTGTGAAAATGTTAACAATCAACTTTCATAAATCTAAGATATTATATAACTTACTAAAAATATTTCCTGGCAGCATGAAATGTTGCCAAGATAAAATATTACGTGAGTCCCTTAGTACCTGGAGGATATTATCAGCTACATCCACTAGTCTCACTTTAAAAAGGATTTTTTTTTTCCTTTAGAAATGATAGCAATTGTCCATAAGTAGGTCCTACTTTATATACAGGCTTTACATTCAGGCAAAGGAGTTCAGCAAGAGGAATGAGGACATGAGGTAAGGCAGAGAGAGATGGTTTTGCTCAGCCAAGAAAAGAAGGCTGAGAGAAATACCTTATCGCTGTCCCCAGATGGTAACAGGTAACTAATGAGTGAAGCCAGATTTTTCTTAGGGGTCAGTCATGAAAAACTGTTCAAAACCTGTAGTGAAGGAAATCCTGATTAGATGATAAAACTTTTCATAATGAGGTTGGTCAAACACTGGGAAATTTGTTCAGTGACACCATGGTACCTCCACCATGTGGTTACTTGCATATGTTACTTGAATTTACTTACCTTCCCATCTAAACTACGCTTAACACCATTTTTGTACAGAGATACCATACTGCCTTTTTTTTTTATATTTTATTGAGGTAAATAATCAGCTGCAACTCTTCTACTCTCTCATCTACTAAGAGCCATTTTACTAGTAAAAGAAAGGAGATGTCAGCGTGTTCCTTGGCAAGCTATCATCTTTTCCTGCTCTCCACCAAAAATGGCCCTTCTACACATGCTACTGAACAGGGAAAAACAGCAATTTATAGACCTAAACAGACAATTCACCTAAATTATCTCCTCCCCTCCCCCCACCCCAAAAAAAAGTATTCATGCATATGTATTACTTCCCCCGAGTGACAAAAGTGAAGTGTAGCTTAAATAAATGCTAAATCTGATTCCAAGCTCCCTAGCAGCGAAATGGGATGTCATTACGTTATTATGAATACAGTATTAACAAAACGTGCTGCATACAAATAGCACTTAAACCAGTAAGGACTCAGACATCGATTTGTATTTTCCAGAACTCTTCATTACCTTTAGTTACTTTCAGAACTCATCAGAATTACTCCCTTCATATCTCTTCCATTACTACCAACAAAACAAGTAAGAAAACAAGAAATATAGCCGTAACATCTTTAGCTATTTCATTTAAAATATACACAGCAAATGAAATATAAAGCCAAGGGGATATTAAAAATGCAGTGGAGTAACTTCACAAAAATAACCCTCCATACTTTGGTACATCATCTGAACAAGTTTATTTTAAAATCTTAAGAATTAATGGTATTCATCTCTTCTTTGGTTAATTTTAAAGGCATATGATAGAACAAACTCAAAAGGGCACTGGCAACACCGAAATAAATAATTAGGGTTCAAATATTTCTGCATAAAGATCCACATTCTCCATGGACATAAATTAGTTCAGCAGCTTCAAAATAAGTAATATGTGCAAATTTATGCGCCAAAATCTAAATCAGAAAAATTACATGAGTTGTAGACTACAGATGTTCACATACTGAGTGAATCAGGTGCACTAGTTTTTTAGATGAAACTGCAAAACTAAGGTTTATTACAAACATAGATACAAAAAATTTGAAAGAAAATGCTCAAAATAAGAGATTTTGTTTGGAATTACAATGCTATGAAATGTACAAGTGGAAATTTACTCAGCTAACATAATTTTGCTGCTTTTTCCCCTATCAGAAGTCCACTCCTATTGGTGAAACTTGGCCAACTCAAAAGAAATAACAAGAAAATGGAAAAGAAACATTTAGATTTAGAACTCTTGCTGTGCCACTTTAAATAGCCATAGTTTAAAGAGAAGAGCAAAATACAAGCAGGTATTGCGTGTTTTTTCATCTCAATGTACTTCATATTTACAGCAGCTAAATGAACTAATTATGTACCTTTCCCATCCAAGTTATGCCCTTTCCAGTATCAGCAAATAACAGAAAAAATAGTAGAAGTATATGGAAAAGGACAGATTTCTGAAATCTCATGAAAACCCCACAACAGCCCGATGACATCTTTCATGACATAAATACATACCAACAGTTTCTGATGCCTCTGACATCTTATGAAATGCCACTAATAAGATTTTACAGCTGGCTAAAAATGTTAAAATGTGATGGGTCTGAATATAAATACCCTTTCTTCTCCACACATTTTTTTTTCTTTAAATACAGCTGCTGAAGCTCATTCTCCTTCTACCTTTGCTAAAGTTTTCAGGGTATGCAAGAAAATTCTACTACTGTTGAGTGCCCTCTACAAAATCTATGCTTAAGGCTTAGCCTGTTGAGATAGATTCTTGATCAATAATGAAATGTTCTTAATCAAAAAGTTTAAAGTTCTGCTCATGGGACATTGAAGGAAACAAAAAAGCGTAAGGATTGGTTTGTAGGTCATGGCCTTCTCTTTACACCTGTGCTTAAGAACAAATACCTATGCAGTCAATAGCAGCTCATCAATACGAAGCATCAGGTTGCATTTCAGAGTTCCATTCTGCTAGCAGAAGTGAAAATCTATATGAAGACGCCTGGGACAAGAGAAGAGCACAAAATTGCTCTGAGCCGCTGTGCTCACTGATAAATGGCACACTAAGAAAAAGACATTACTTCCCTCCTTCATAAGTGGCACTAACAGAAATCTGTAAGAAGTTATTCTCAAGATCATGTTTCTCCTTAATTAAATTCTCCCTCAACATATAAACCAACCTTGATATGTAAAAATCTGAAGAAACAGAAACTCAAGATGTACCCTGGGACACAATATATAGCTGACAATACACAGGAGGATGGTGTAACAGTTACTACAGCCTGGGACACAAGAGGATTAGGTTTGATTTTCTGATCCTCCCCATACTAATACTCACTCTAAAAGTTAAGCAACTCACTTGGTCTTTGGACTAAGCTAAACCACAGGCATCACAGTGCAATCCCCATACAATCACGTAACTCATCTCTTTTCTATGCTGCAGTACAATGAAATCCATCCCTCCTCTCCCACACACTGATGTCAAAGTCAGAAATCCATGTGTGAGGTATGAGAGAAGCCAGCAGTCCAAGTTCTCTAAGCCTGCAGACCACACACCTCCATGAATGTGCAGTCACATTAAACAAAGTGTTACTACAACTGCAAAATCTCATGAATTATGACTTTGCAGCCTACAGACCGTGTTTCACAAGCTAGTTGGAGCCCACCTCTCACTGAAGTTAACTGCATTTAGGATACTATCAAGTAAAAACAACTACATAAGCACCACAAAAAAAACACACACACAAAAAAAAAAAAACCCACCAAAACACTTAGTTTGGACCACATCTTGCTCTTTAGCTTATATCCACCCAGAGGGGAACTATTTTGGTAACACTATGAGTAGAAAATGCCTACAGTAGAGCAAGTTAGCCCAACGGGAGATAACAGGCACAGTATGCCAAGAATAATGCCAAACTTTACCCTGTCTATGGCTTTGCAAAGAGATCAGGAATACCTGTGTAAACTGCTCAAGGTAATCCCGCCTTAGCAGGGGTCTGGACTAGATATCTCCAGAGGTCCGTCCCTTCCACATCCTGCCACTCTGTGATCCTGAGAAAGAATTCACCTCCAGATAAACCTCCCCAACTCCCTCTCCCTGTCCCACCATAAAACCTGCCACAGTTCATGACCTTCTAACACTGCGCTGGCTGAAGGCCTGCGTATTGTAAGGAGCACCCAATAGGAGCTAGTGACCTGCCTATTCCAGTGATGGACCATCATTTCGACAGCTCACATGTCTAAGCAAACAGTAACACACAGTATTTACCACAGGAACAAAACATGCACTGAACTGCAAGGCTTAACAACTGCTTGGGTGAGATGCTTTCAGGGTAAGTGATTTTAGGGTGTTTACCTTACATACATAATCACAACTGTTGGTCATTAGGAACTTAAAACATGTGGACACACAAGGTTTCTTGGTAGCTACTGTTGCTTATCCAGAAAGATCAAGTGTAAGTGGTTTCTAAAACAGCAAATAAACTACGTGAAAAGCTACTGTAATTTGCAATTTATATTTCAAGGAGATGGGAAGTTTCTTTAAAAGGATCTTACCTTTAATATATTTTTCTAGATAGCTCAAAATGCGAACAAATCTTTAAAAAAGTTGCTTAATATAAAAGTACAAGATTTTAGAGCATACAAATCAGTATGAATTTGGCTACGTTTCACAAAATCTAAAGAAACCAATATAGACAGTTCTATCCAAACTTATTTTTGTTCACATGCTTGTATTTACTTTTTCCTTTAAGATTTTTCTTGCATAAAATCAAAATACTAGAATTCCACCAATCCAACCACACAGGGTTGCAAAACAAAGCAAAGCAAACATAAAGTTTTTGTAAGGGGCTTCAAATAACTTTATCTGCATATATCCATCTTATGAAATCAAGACAATAATGTCCAAATCCATAAGAACTTTCAAGTACTATGGGGTTGGGTTTTGGAGGAGGGGTTTTACCTTTTTGGAGGAAATCAAGTTTAGTGGATAGAAAAATGGTGAGAATTTCACTTTTATCTCATATACACACTAGCATACACAACTATCAGTTTTTAGAACTTCATTTCTTCTTGAATTAACAATGTATGACTTCAAATATTTTCACAAAACCCAAGCTGAAGGAGAAAAAAAAAGTTTTATTTCAGACAGAATGGAGTTGATCAGACCATAGACTGGACACACTGGTTCTTAAAATGTGACACTGAAACATTTACCACAAATTTCAAAAACGAAGTCAACTTTTCAATAGCATTTGGGGTGGAAAGCCAGTAGAAAACCGTTGTGTATCCAGTATGGGCACTTTAACAAACTTCCCAGGTATCTTTAAAGAAAATGGAAGAAAACATACTTATGGATAAAATGGAGAAATTCAAAATGGGGGAGGGTGTGGAAGCATCCATACTTTGATAAATTTAATAAATGCTGAAAATAGTAAAACAAACCAACAAACTGAAGCTCACCATGAAAAGGAGACCTACAATTTTCTGACAAAGAGGTCCTATCCACACAATCACACAATCACATCACTTATAAAAGAATAAAACTTTAATCTTCCTAAGAATTTTAAAAACAGATCCTGTTCATGTATGTCCTTCCCTGTGACATGACAGTCACTTATAACAGCTGTGAGGTAACACATTGGAAATGAGTAACCCAGGAGACTTGTGGCTTTGATCTTTTCCAGAGACAACTGCACACTGAAAAGAAAGCAGAGTGAAAGATGGAAATGTATTTTCTTATTAGAAACAGTTAGTGTTTCAAACATACTGGGATGGGGAGGGGTGTTAATAAATTTGGGAGATTAACTTAGCTAACTGGTCCCAGTTAGGCTGGGAGGTAGACTACTCCAATTGTTCTTACATCTGCAAAAAACCACACACTTGAAACAGTACATGACTAACTACTCTATGAAAGAAAACCACCTAGAAATGAACAATAGCTGTAACAGATTTTAATAGAAGAGTGATATGGTGCATTGTGAAATGGGAGACAGTGATTCTGAACAGCCCATTTCCTGTGCTGAGAATTATTGTGTGCTACAACTGTGAGGACATCTTCACGTACAGCAAAGCTGTTAATGTTCAACAGCCCAGGTTAGCTCATTATGTGCTTCCAAGGATTTACTGTAGGGAGAACAGGAGAAAAGTGTGGGGGTTTTAGCAGGTTGAACTTATTTGAAGGAACTAGGATGTTTGAAGCTGCTGAGGAATCTGGTAATATTGTGAAAATAAATCCCTGGGAGATGGATTAGGGGGCAGGTAACGACAAAAGGCATCTGATAAATTGCAGATTTATGTGGTAAACTTATTTATTGCATGCCAATGCAATTTGTCACACAGCTGTCTCATTTATCACCACTCCATGTGAGATGCATATATTAATTTTGCACACTGCTATCATTGCCTGACAGCTTATGATCCCGTTTTTGAAATTCATACATCACTTTTCCCCACTCTCTCCTACCACAAGAAATTTCATCTAGTTATATTTCCAGATAATGCTGAGAGAGGATTCCTGATCCATCTGGTGTCACGCCTTATGCTCTCCCCAAATCGAATCAATAATGTAGAAAACACATTAAGTATTTTCATACAGGTAGGGTAGGGCCAGCCATTGTCACCCTGTTGCTCATACATTTACTGTATCATGATGTGTCCCTGTTGAATCAGTAAAATCAACCAAGTATCTTCACCCAGCTGAAATGGATCTTGTCGACACTCTTCTGCTAGAACACCCTTCTAACCATAAATGTCTGATTCATGTCAACACTCTTCACTGTTTGTGGTTTTCCTTGCAACTATGACAGCTCCTAGCAAGAACTAAAAATTACTTGTCACCGACAACAAAAGACTGCAATTACATGTTCTCTGGCTTCTTTCTGTCTACACTGAATCAGAACAGCAGCCACCAGTGCATGAGAGAAGGATATCATATAAATACAGAGTCCTGTACGCATTAGGGGAAAATGAAAGTTACAGAAAACTTCTCTCAGAGTAATTTTGGTTATTAAAGTTTGCTGGTTTTATGAGATAAAAACCTCAGGGCAGTTATGATCTCCAACAGAAACTCCTTATTAAAAAACATCTAGGAATGTACTTCTTGTACCTGCACAACACTACAAGTTCATGTGCAAAAAGAACAGTGCTTCATAAAAGGACAAAAATTGTGGGTAACAAAATTAGAGAAACACTCAGCTACAACTGGAGTTCTCAAGGAACAACAGATGGCTAAAAAAAAAAATCATCAGATTTCAGAAAGAATTGTATATGTTCATGTAGATATCTGGATCCACTAAAAAAATAAACTGAGAAAGACGCCATCACTAGGGAAAAAGTACAAATTTACTTTTCTGGCAGAGCTTAAACAGTCCACAATTAAATGTCTCAAGCAACGGATTCTTTATTATCCATTTTATATTTAATTTTGGCTGTTTAACCTTTTTTAAAAATCTTTTTTCCTCCAGATTTTCAAAGAAAACTCTATCAGGTGGCCTTATTTGGAAACAAAATACCTTACTCTCTCCTCCTTACTTCTTCCTTACTAAAACCGTGAAAATCAAGTTAAAATTTTTTTCACACGGTGTTCATGCTGTCCTATAGAGATGTGAAGAACAAATTAAACTTGATATATACTACCTGTATATCATGCTGAAAGGGATAAAAACTTCACAGGTACTTATATAAGCATTTAGATCCTCTAATCACAGATATAGAGAGCTTCTAAAATTCTAATTTATATTTAGATCATAACTGGGATCAGAGACTGAGATGAAAGCTGTCACATGATCCCAGAGCATTAGGGGGTAGAAGGGACCTCTAGAGATCATCAAGTCCACCTCACCCCTCCCACCCCCCACTAAAGCAGGCTCACCTAGAGCAGGCTGCAGAGGATCATGTCTAGATGGGTTTTATCTCCAGAGAAGGAGACTCCTCAACCTCCCTGTTGAGGAGTGCTCTGGCACTCTCAAAGGGAAGATTATTTTCCTCCTATTCAGGTGGAATTTCCTATGTTCCAGTTTCTGCTTGTTGCCTCTTGTCCTGTCACTGGGCACCACTGAAAATAGTCTGGCCCCATGCTCTTGACACCTGTCCTTTAAATATTCAAAGCATTGATGACCTACCCTCTTTCAGTGTTCTCCTGGCTAAATAGACCAAGGCCTCTCAGCCTCTCCTTAGAAAGAGAGATGCTTCAGTCCCCTCATCATCCTCATAGCCCTATACTGGATTCTCTCCAGCAGTTTCCTATCTTTCTTGTATTTAGGAACCTAGAACTGGGCCCAGTACTCCTCCAGATGTGGCCTCACCAGAGCAGACTGGAAGGGGAGGATAACTTCCTTTGACCTGGATCCCCTTACTTGCTTGAGCCCTAACCCATGGCATTCTCCCAAGCAGATCTTTGAAGAGATCAAAGTTAGCTCTCCTGAAGTCCAGAGTTGTAATCCTACTTATAGCCCTGCCTCTTCTACTCAGGGTCCTGAACTCCACCATCTCAGGGTCATTGCAGCCAAGGCTATCTCCAACTAGTCTTTCTTTGTTAATACAAGGTCCAGCAGCAACCATCTCTTTGTTACCTTTTCCTCCACTTGTGTCAAAAAGTATCATCAAGGCTCTGCAGGAAGGCCCTGGTCTCCAGGTGTTCACCTGTCTGTGTTTCCTTTCCAGCAAATCCTGATTTTTTGAGGCTACTCACAATGATTGTGAGACTACTTCCAGCTGTCTGTAAAAGGCCTCGCTGATGTACTCTTGCTGATGAGGTGGCCTGTAGTAAACACCCACTAAAGCATCTCCCATGTTAGCCTGCTCCTTAATTCTTACCAGTAAGCTCTCACTGTGTTCTTCACCCACCCCTAAGCACAGCTCAATACATTCCAGTCATCCTCTCAGATACAAAACAACTCCACCACCTCGCCTTGCTGGCCTGTCTTTCCTAAGAAGTATGTAGCCATCCACGACAGCAATCCAGATGAGGTACAGAAGCTTTAACTTTACAAGCTGCAGAGCACTGATGAATCATATTACAAGTTCAGGTAGGAAGACAAGAAAACCTCAGTTGGAATAGAGGGAAATACAATGACACATAACACATGGGGTAAAGGAAATTAACGAATACTTCTAAAAAGACTTCATAATGCAGAGAAACTGTTTGCAGGGGGAAAAAAAAATAAAAATCACCTAACATAGTATTTAACAGACTTAAGCAGTTTTCTGCCTTGAGATTAGGCCCATAGTTTGCAAAAGTCAAAAGATTTTGTGGAAAAGCACTGAAAGAGCACCAGAAGAAACGTGGCCTGCAAACAGCACACAGTATGTAATCAGAAAAATGTCCATGAGACATTTTCAAGACAGAGATACACGCTTAATATTTTCAACAGAACTGCTCTTTCAGCAATTGTATTCTAGACACTGAAGTCAGTATGACAGCCAAAGTTCCGTTACCGTACTTGCCCCAAAATACTCAGGAAAGCTTCAGCTCACCTGATGGATACTTTTTCTGCTGAGAGACAACAGTATGTGAGAGACAGAAAGACAAAGCTCAAACTCAAAAAGCTAGTATCTGTAATTTTTACAGGAAATGGTTTGCTTATAGTGGGTCAAAAACATGTCAAATATTAAATCTTATTCTGGAACCATTCATGCAGAAAGGCAGTGAAATGTTAAAGATTGATTCCAGGATGTCTTTACTAGCACAGGGAAGATGTCAAGAGAAGATAAAATTAAGTTGACAGAATTCAATTGTCTTGTCATAGAGGTAGCCACGATATGTTGGCAATAAAAATCCTACTGACAAATTAGACTGATTAAACAGGATACAAAAAAAAAAGATAATGGAAGACACTACAGAAAGGATTAATATCTCTAATTTCCAATGTGGAATTACTCATACATGTCCTTATGCATTAAAAAAAAAAGAATAAATTAAGAAAATATTTTCACACACACAACACTTAGTCAAAGGTTCATGTTATTCAGACTGGCCCTTCCTAAAACCTGAAAGCAAAGGATGGTGAAGCAGATATATCAGACTACTTACTAAACCAAGAGCTATATTTTATTCACTTCAGCTGAAAGCTTATAAGAGAGAGAAGATCAGGGAATATGGAATGAGAAAATTCAGATGCAAACAGCCTGCAGAGGTTTTGGAGCCTTGGATCAAATAGTTATTGGAAAATATACATTAATTCTTAATTATTACACCTGCTATCCAGAAATAGCACTGCTTGAGCACAGGAGCTGCAGTCCTGAGAGACAGTGGATCATAATTAGGTTGTTCAACACTCAATTGTTTTGCAAAATGTATGATTTTAAACACATTGCTGTCAGTCCAGTACTTGATTAAATAACTATAATATTTAAAACAGTAATCCCTCTTACTAAAAAAAACAACAAAAACCACAAACAACAACAAAAAAATCCAACAAAAAACCACCAAAAAAACCCTCCCAAAAAACCCCAGCAACCCCTGAATCCCCTATGATCGTCAAAAGGACACAAGTATTTCTAGCCGTAAGACAGCCTTTATGGGTATAATGAGAAAATGACACCCAACACAAATACCACTGATGCACAACCATTCCAGAGCAGCAATCACTGCACCAGTTAATATACTGAGCACGACATCATAAGGTAAGTAATATCCCTTTGGCCAGTTTGCATCAGCTGTCCTGGCTTTGTCCTCTCCCAGGTTCTCGGGCACCCCCCCACCTTCTGGTTGGTAGAGCAGTGTGAGAAGCTGAAAAGTCCTTGGCTGCTTGGCAACATCATCTTAGGGTTACAGCACAGCACCAATGTGTTCTGCGCAAAATGGTGTGGTGGGCAGTAACTCCAGCCTCACGTTCATTCAGACAAAATTAACTGGAAAAAACCCAATACCAAAATATCTTTCAGCCACAAGAGAACTGCCTGACATCCCTGCACTGTGCAGTGTGGCCATGGCCAGACAGCTCTAAGGACAGCAAACACCAAGCAGCATGGATGTAAACCCAGTGTGGGCTACTCAGCTGTAGGGTAAGGCACCACTTCTTGTCCTTTCTGTTTATGAGGATACAGACAGACAGGCACTGTAAACTACGATATATAATAATATTATGGTTAACTGTGTATTTGTCCACTTGGAAGTGAAAGATATAAGGATCACCACTTTCAATCTTGAGCTGACACATGGCATCCTCAGAATGTTCTGGTTTACCAGAGAGTATCAAGTCATGTCAGTGAGTCAAAAGTGAGAGATAGGAATCAATAAAACGGCTATATACAAAAGAAACGACCGAGAAATATTCAACTTTCTCTCTTAACTCCTCCTCTAAAGTTTTAAGATTACCGGTTTTTCTATTAGGATTCAGTCACAAAACTTGGCAAATACTTCTCACCACACAGCACCTAAGAATGCTACATGTATGACAATCAATATGAACACAACATTAATAATGGCAACATGATTATATGCTGTAAATGTGAATGTTGTATTCTGTAGCCTTTAGGCTTGGGTAGCAGGAGGGACTGAAGAGGTGGATTATCTGAGAAGCTACTAGAAGCTTCCACTAGGTCAAACAGAGCCAGTACCAGCTGGGTCCAAGATGGACCTACCACTGGGCAAGGCCAGGTCCATCAGTGACACTGGTACCACCCTGTGATAATACTGTCAAGAAGGAAAAGAAACCAGAGTTGCAGATTTTTGCTTCCAGAAAGAGAAGTGGGAAACAACTTTTGCAGATACCAAGGTCAGTGAACAGGGAAAGGAAGAAGCAGTCCAGGCACTATAGACTGCCCTGGAGCCTGTGGGGAAGACCACGTGAAGCAGGCTGCCCCCCTGAAGCAAGTTCACTTTCTAAAATAAACGGAGACATTTCCAGAGCAAGCCACATACACTTTCAGCCACAAATGACAGCCCATCTTAACAGCTTTTTAACAGGTATCACATATTTGCAATGTGTGGTATATGGAGATAAGGCTGTGGATCTAGTTAACCTGATCAGCTTTAGTTGTGCCAAAAGCATTTCCAAGATGACTTCTTTCCTTTAGGACTGCATAATTAATCTCACAGATATTTACTGTGGCTCTGTATGGTACTTTTTATCGAATAATTACATTCTCCCATCCAAATAATATTCCTGAAAAATAACATACTGTTAACTCTCATTCAACCTTCAGCCTCATAATGGCTTTCTAAATGTATTTTATATAGTGCAGAATTACCAACTTCTATTTTCATACTTTACAAAGTCTTCTTTAGACCATTAATTAGCAAAACAACCAAGGATAATTTAAACATGGATTTACCAGCAGTCCCCCTCACTCTCAAGTGCCATGATAGTACTTGAGTGTCCTATTACACCTTCTGGGAGCAACACCTTGAGCCTTTGCAAAGCAAACTTCAACTCGAGGTTTCTATAAACTAACACTGTCTTCCCATCCTGCCTCAAGTTCTTCTATATTATGTCTTTAGGCAATTTAAATATTTTATCAGTATAAACAACAACATTGTCAAACTGTACAATTGTATTTCTTCAGTTGTCAATTCCTTAACATGGAAACCCAGGAGATTAAAAGTCTGCAATCAAGGTAAGGCAGTTTTTCCACTTCTTTGTTTTCCAACAATTGTGTGTTTCCCAATAATTAGTCAGAAACAAAGTAATCCAAATGCAATTTATCAATCAAGCAGGCGACAATAGGAAAGCAGTGCTGGGAGGCCGAGGAGTCTCCGCTCCACCAACGGCGCGCGCGGTCCCCGTTCGAGTTAATGTTTTTATACTGTTGTAGTTCCGGGTCTAGAATTTTCCATCAAGGTTTCCGTGTAGTCTCCTGCATGTGCGCCAGTTGTAGTTAGGGGGTGGTCTTCTACCTTCTGGTGGTCGGCAGGATGAAGTCGCTTGTCTTCCTCACTTGTCCCTTAGTTGACCCCTCTTCCATATTTGGTCAGCAAGCTCGTTTATTGGCTACTTAACTTCTACAGCCTTCTGCTTTTAAGTTACCTATAACTCAATTCTATGCCTCACTAGCCACTTACAATAATCATTCTTACAAAACAGGATGTTGTGTTCTGTTTTCAGGGTACAGGTGGTTTACTGAACAAAGGCTCATCTATCACAAGAATACCACCAAGACTGAGTTTTGATTTTAGCTTTTCACAACATCAAACTGTTATTTTAAATTGGCAATAAATAAAATTCATTTTCCCCAAGTTGCACCCATTTTGTCAGTCATACAAACCTATCACTGATATCCTTGTCCTTTTCTCAAACCACGAGCTCTTTCATCACATAACCTCCCAAGTCCTGTTGATGTGGGAGAGTAAGAGAGCAGCTGGGTGAGAGTCTGACAGAAAGTCAGGGTCAACCCTCCCCATCTTGATAATACTTATGGAAAAGCATTGCCTAACACTCCAGTAGTCTGGTAAACTTAGAGGAAAATCTAAAATGAGATTTGATCCTTTGTAATTCTGTAACACAGTGATAAAGGCCAATAATGTGACATACAGTGAAATTATATAAGCACTTTGTACATGTGAGAACTGGGAAGAGAAATTAAGATATAATTTAGGCTGTGGCCTGAAGCAGTTCCACACAAAGATCTCATTTTGATGCTAACAACGAAGCAACTGCAAGCCGCAGTCCTGGAAAATACATGTATTTACAAAAATTGTTTGTCACTTTTATAGAATTTAAAAGTAAACAGGAAGGATCCCTAGGATGAGATGAATTTGCATACAGCAGGTAAGAACATTAAGCTATTTCTTTTGTATTTTCTTTTACTGGAGAAAAAATCACAGATTCTCATAATGGTAGGGGCTAGAAGAGTCCTGTAGAGATCATCTTGTCCAACCCCCCTGCTAAAGCAGGATCACTTATAGCAGATTGAACAGGATCACATCCAGAAGGGTTTTGAATTATTTCTAGAGGAGACTCCACAACCTCTCTGGGCAGCTTGTCCCAGTGCTCCATCACCCTCACAGTGAATATGTTTTTCCATATCCTGAGCTAGATCTGCCTCTATTATAGATTGTGCTTGTTGCCCCTTGTTGCCCTTGGGCATCACTGAAAAGAGTCTGGCCTGATCCTGTTAACATCCACCTTTTGGATATTGATAAGCATAGATGAGATGTCCCTATCAGTCTTCTCTAGACTAAACAGGCCCAGCTGTAGAAGGCGGGTCAAATAGATGAAGACACAAGTAAGAGACTGGAGTAGATAAATATCTGCTGATTTTTTTTGAAAACTACTAAAGTAGAATATTTTATTTAAAAAAAAAAAAAGAAAAAAAGAAAGAATCTATGTATATCTGAATACAATCACTTCAAACATCACTCTGTGTACAAGTAGCATCTTTATTTTGATAAACAGTTACAGTGGATTTAGATAAAGAGATGCAAAGAATTCATATTTGATAGAGATGAATAAAGGATTCTCTTGTATAAAAACTATCATTTAATACATTAGTTTTAAAGTTATTTACAAGTGCTGTGTTTAATCTTGGGTGCATTTTATACTTGGAAGTTAACAGGAAATACTTGGATGACATAGCAAAGACATGCATTGGAATGAATCCTTCTAAACACTGAGCTGTTGTTACCTAATTCACCTGAAATTTCATCATAAGCAATTTTTTTTCTTTACAGTGTGTTTTCTATTGCAACTTTTTAATGACAACTGTAGACTCTCACATATTTAAGTTTAAAGCTTCGAGCTATTTCTATTGTCTTACTGGGTAACATTTTCCATTGAATAAAGTCAGTTTCTGAGAGATTTGGTACCAGTTTAATAGGGAAATTAATGGGTTTTGTTTGCTCTAGCTTTTACTTTCTGGGTACATCAGATTGTGTTTTGAGACCTAGTATTTGTTGGCATTACTCATGCCTGGACACCATAAAAACATTTCAAACTGCTTTTGATATACAGGCAGCCACTACAGCCTGCACACAGTATTTTTCAGCAAAGCAGTATTTTGTGATATATGATATTTTGAATCAATGTCCTTGTAAAGAATCCCATCATACACAGCAATTTCATCTATGTAGTCACAATATAATTTTATACTTGGAAGAATCTGTGTTGCTTCATTTTGCCATCCATGAAGAACTGCTTTCAATCTGTTGTAAGGCTAGACCATTTCATCTGTTTCTTTGAGCCTGACATGTTTTGCCAAAGAGGTGGACAATGTGAGCATCATTTACTCTAGATATTCCTTTATGCAACCTCATTCCTAATTTATAGGCTACTTTGAAAGTATAAACTTTATTTAATACTTCTCAATTTTAATGCTAATTGCTTGAAGCTGATATGACATTTCAAAAATTGTTTCTACAAGATGTGTCTGTCAGAATTTACCTCAAACTATTTCAAGCCCAAATAGTTGAAGAAATCTGTCAATTACAACACACGTTCTTGCTTTTTTCTCAATATATTGTGACTCAGCTGGAAATCTTAATCACAACATAACTATTCTAGCTTGATAAGAATTAATTGGACAGAAGACTTTTATTGATCTATTTACTATTAATACTTGCATAAAGATGAAATCTTTATCAGACAGTATCCAATGAAATGTATTTTTATCATTTTATAATCTTTAAATGGGTGTTTTTTTCTGTCATTTGGGTACATTGTGTCTTCCTCCTATTACATTCACATACCATGCCCCTAACAGTGTTAGAATGTTCGGTGAATCTTGCTGAAAATGTTCAACAAGGCTGACCTGGAAATATTCAGTTTCTGTGGAAAACAATTACAAACAAGGTTTGCCAAGAGGTTACATTTTTTTTCTTATTAAAAGCCCCCAAACTTGAAATTTTAACTTTCTGTTTTCTCTTTTGCATTTGCCAGTGTGTTAGGTTTCTACATCTTGGAGATGCAGAAACTGATGATACCTGACCATGCTCAAATTGCTGTTCTTTACAATGAAATAAACTGAAACCAAAAGTTCTCCTTTAATCATAAAACTGACTTCAAGTGACTGAAAAGGATGTAGTTTATTTCATATCACAGTGAACTAAGAATATGTATACTGTCAATTATGAAATTTTGTTAAGAGTAAATTTCAGTCAAGACACTTTTTTCTGGCATACTGCTATATGAGAGTAATTCTATGATATTCCATTTATGGTTTCTGATCAATGTGGGGTTTTTTTCCTGCATTGGAAATAAATATGAATTCGGACTTTCAAGCCTGGAAAGACAGCTGCAGCATTCCTGGATTGTGCTGGGATGGCCCTCATCATAAAAGAACTTTAGATCTTGTTATGTGAGGAGTGGGGAAAAAAATCCAATAACTTGTTATTATATCTTGTGCCATCTGAAAAAGGCATGTATTCTTTACTCAGCATCTTTGTCAATATAAAGTCATAAGGTCTTTGGAAATTTTCTCATAGAACTCTAAAAGTTAAAATATTTTGTATGGTTGCTTTAAGGAACATATCGAGGTATGTTTTATCTTTCAGCATTAAAGTGCATTAAACTAGTGACAGTATTATTAGGCCAGGGCATTATATCTGGTGGGTGGTGCCTTGCATAGACACCTATACCCAATAAGCCCATACCCAAGAGGCCCCTTGATCTGCAGCACTGTCAGACAGAGAAATGAGGCTCAGAGTTGAGAATGCTAGGCCATTAATGTTTATTGTGCAAATCTTGCTGCTTGGAGCCCCTCCACACTCCCCATCAGGGAGCACACGTATCTTCTCTTATGGGAGAGCAAGGAAGCAATACACCTCCTTGGCCTTTAAATCCACAAATAACATCTTCCCACGCCACACTGAACCCCACCTTGGAACATCTCCTTTTTGAAAACTACAGCTTATTGCAGCAGGAGGGTAGGAGAAAATAGCCACCACCTCCCAAATTCTATTACTCCAGCCAGGAAGAAAGAGTAGGTGAGGAATAGGAAGCCTCGCGAAGCTGTTCCACAGCTGCAGTACAGTCAACCCCCTACAACAGTGCAAACCAAAAGTTTTGGGTGAAACAGCCACGGAGTGAGTGGCTCTGTATTGCACCCCCACGTATTTAGAGCAGTAGCCTTGCAAGCCCCAGTGATGCAACATTGCTGCTGCTAGCAGTATCCCCCAGGCTCCATAGCAGATACCATACAAGGCCTCAGGACTAGTCAGGCTGTGTGTTCACCTGTACCTGTTCTACCTGTGACAGCATACTGCCTGGTGGTGCAGCAAGCATAACAGCCCTTGCTTTACGTCAGCTTTCTAAAATCGCAGGGACTTAGTTAAAATAATTTAAACAACATGTTATAATGAAACTAAGCAACCACTGCATAATTAAACTCATGGACCAGTAAGAGAAGTGCTGTTAGCAATGGATTAAAATCACACAAAAGAAACACCAAGTGGAGCAAGTTTCAGTAGAAGAAAACTACCCACAATCAATACTCTCCTCTTTGCATAAAAAGGACTTGAATGCTCACAACATGCCAAAAGAGAACACTCTGGAAGGAGGATTATAACACCCACTCCACAGAATCAAGAAATCTTGTTTACAGCAGCATGAAGTGGATCGCTCTTGGGAATGACCTGTAACATGATACAGAATATTCCAGTGCTCTAACCACCCTCTCAGTAAGGAATCTCTTCCTAATGTCCAGCCTAAACCTCCACTGTCACAGCTTCATGTCATTCCCTCAGGTTCTATTACCAGTCTCTAAAGAGAGGAGATTGACGCCTGCCCCTTCACTCCCCCTCATCAGGAAGCCACAGACCACAATGAACCTTGTCAGCCTCCTCTTCTCCAGGCTGAACAAACCAAAGGACTTCAGCCTTTCCTTGTAAGACTTCCTCTCCAGTCTCTTCACCATCCTTGCTATCCTCCTCTGGACACTTTCCAATAGTTTTGTGTCAATTTTGTACTGTGGCTCCCAAACCTGCACCCAGTGCTCAAGGTGAGGCTGCACCAGCACAGTGTAGAGCGGGACAATCCCCTCCGTGGACTGGCTGACAATGCCATACTTGATGCACCCCAGGACATGGTTGGCTCACCTGGCTGCCTGGACACACTGCTGGCTCATGTTTAACTTGCCGTCAACCAAGACCCCCAAATCCCTTTCAGCATGGATGGCCTGCAGCTTCTGACCCCCCTCCCCCCCACTCTATATGTGCAGCCAGGGTCACCCCTTCCCAGGTGCAGAATCCAGCACTTGCCCTTGTTGCTGTTGGTGATTGCCCAGCATATTAATATAATTTCATTCAGAATAACAATAACCCTTTGCAGTATTTTTATTAGGTTGGGAAGAATAAACACAAAGTGTTCTTTAGCCCACACACACCAAAGGATGCAGTGCAGCAGAACGTTCCTTCTTGTATTACACTAACTTCTATAAAATGGCACATTTCTTCATTACATTAGTAACAACCTTTAAAAATTAACTGCTGTTAAAGCAAAGCAGAAGTAAAAGTATTCTTTCATGCATGCTCTGCTCTTAATTCTTTAAGTACCTATCCACAAATCTTTAAGCTATTTTGACGATCAGCACAGAATAATGACATGTTAGTGTTATGATATGAAACAGGTGACGATACAGATTTTCTGCAAATCACAGTGAGCACCAAATCACTCAAAGTCAACATCAGAAATAAGAAAAATACTTTAAATGAGACCGAATTACCAGGTACTGGTAACAACACTAATTCTTTTGGGTCAAGGTTTGGGATTGACGATAGGACATGGAATGGGAAATTCTTCATTGCATCTCTTGTGTTTGCTTTCCAAGCTGCCAGGTTCTCATAGTATTACTGCTCGTCAGTAAGCTCTACCATTTGAAATTGGTCTACTATGAGAATACTAAAGTGCAGCTCACATAGATCAGTACATCACCAGTTTAATACATTAAAAGTAATGTCTATTTTGTGGTATTATATTGCCAGTTCAGCAGCATGACATGTATGTATGTCAGCACACACATGGCTACAGTACAACTGTACATTAAGAAATAAATAAAGTATTTTAGAGAAATAAAATCTTCCCTATTCTGCTATCAACAATTTTTCTAGCCAAATGCACCAAAGTGGAAAAAAAAGGAAGAGGTGAAAGTTCTGCCTGTGAACTAGTGGGTAACAGTTCGCCAGCTGCCCAAATTATTCTCAAGTACTTTGGCACATCACTAGATAAAAATTATTATGGTTCAGAGGATTTGATGTAGACAGGAACATTTGTCAAACTATAACCAAACTTTTTCAATTTACATTAGTGAAGTTATGAAGCTGAACTATGGAAGCCACTTCCACTAATCTATTAGTTAAAGAAAAATGCCACAAAGCATGGCATGCCTTCAAATCTATCTATATCTGTAAACAGATGTGTACGTTCAGGAATGTATTTTAAGCATCATTAATACCGATACAGAAAGATACTGCAGTCATCTTTCATAACCATAGGTTTCACAGATGCAATCTGCCTGAACAACCTTCTTCAGCTCAGAGTGTTCATCTGTCTTGTAGAAATGGCTCAGCATTTTCATTCATCATTTGAATGAGGTGTGGTAAAAGTTCTACTTTTTTTTTTCTTTCCCCCCAAGCTGAACTAGTGTGTTTTCATGGACTGTGCTTTCTAAGACCATTAATAGTAATGATGTTATATGGTTCACTCTAGTCTTTTCCACAGGCTGCTGCTCATGTCAGAGCAAGTAATAAAGAGGCAAAGCCCTCCCGTACGGAAATGCATGGCTTCACTGGAGTGGGGTGAGTGGAGAGTGGTTAACAGCTTCAACTAATACAGCCTGCTCTTTTGCCCAAAGAAAGAAACAAGCAAACAAGCACAAACAGAAGAGGGACTCATCAGAAACAGAAATGAACTCTAGCATTTTCTTACCTATTTTTGACAGAATTTTATGCTCATACACATTCACAGGAGTAAACAATGAAGCCCTTTGTACAGCCTATACAGGATGTTATTTTGAACTGCCTATTCATGGCATTCAGCTTGATACGTGAATAAAAGTGAAAGCTCACAACCCTCGCTGTGCTGTTGGAAGCTATCAGCTGTGCCAAATTGCCATCCATCTCATTCTGAGCTATCCTTCATCTCCCCAATCTCAAATGATTTTATGGCATCCAGAATCACGATGATCACTATGCTCTGAAGTGGTCTTCCAATGTTGTATTTGTGTGGAGGAAAAGGCTAATCAATTTATTAGAAAATTGCTCAGTTTCCTTCCTCTATTTCAAGAACTGTGCTGATGACATCCAAATTAGTGGTACATTTTAGGGCAGCTAAATATCTATCTTCCAGAGGACTCTGAGTGTGCTTTCCTGACACTGGTCTAAGCAAGCTGGGAGCTGCAGCACAGAAAACTCAAGGGAGATCAAACTGATAGTCTCAACTCAGGACTGCTACGACCTGGGATGGTGAGAGTTATCATAGAACCATCCCATTTCCTGAGTTAAAGGGACCCATAATGATCAAGCCCAACCCCTGGCTTCACACAGGGCCAGACAAGTCAGAGCATGTCATTCAGTGCATCGTCCAGACGCTGCTTGAGCTCAGCCAAGCTCAGTGCCGTGACCACTTCCCTGCTCCCTACTGCAGTGTTGCATGGTCACCCATACATACTCCACCTGTCTGCTTCTTCAATGCCTACCCCATCCAAACATAATACCATAATGTGATAACATAAAAAAGTATCATCTACTGAAGTATACCATTTCACTTCATCCACAGTATTATGGAGAAGACCAAAAAACCATAAATTAGTATAACTTGGTAAATTTTATAATTATTCTCACTTGCATCGGTGTAGTTAACTTTCATGCCATGAACTTAGGTTTTCTTTGTTTAGAGAACACATACATTTATCAGCTAGCTCAGACACAGAAGACTACACACCAACAATGATGGCTAAAGTAAGCTAAAGTACCAGTTTTAAAGTAACTGCAGCTATTTGGCTGCAGATACCTGTATTACATTAACTAGAAGCCATGTTTGGCTTAAGAAAGCCATGGCTATTGTCTCATAAACCAAATTAATTAATCCAGACTGGTTTTCTGAAGGGGATAGATGAATAACCACTTGTCTTTTAAACACAAATTTCTCTGGAAACTTGAATACCAAATCTCTCATCATTTCTGTTTTAAGAATGTAATCTCAATTTTATGTCTACAGAATTGTAAGAAACACATAGATCAACACTGGCAGCCATTAATTGGTGGGGCTTTCAGAGTGGCCGCCAATGAGACAACACAACTGGCAAATGTGCACTTTGCAAAACCAGCTAAAAAGGAGCTAAGAAAGCATGTCTTTATGTTATTTTAACAGGTGTTTTCAAGGACTAAATGGTTGTGCCCAGAGGATGATGAAGAAAGCATCTGTGAAAACATTATGCAATTAGTAAAACTGAAATATTGCTGCCTAGCAGGACATGTTTAACTTCCTTCTGAAAAGCCAGGCAGACACTGAGAGGGCTTTTACAGTGAAGCAATTGTAGAATGACTCCCAGTCCTTTGATCCAATCATGGTGGAAACCCGCTCTGGCAGGTCAATTTACTCTGAATCCCATGCTCCAGTGTCTGTCAGAGCAGCACTATCAGAGAGTTGATCAGCAAGATGTATAATGTAGAGAGTTCAGAATCAATAAGGATTTGCTTCTGACACTATAGCACTGAACACCACATTTCACGCAGCAGTTCTTTTAACTAAAAATACCTTCCTGATTGCAGGCCACCTCTTATTTTAGCACCAGTCACTGAGATTAAGAAAGCATTCCCTGCCAGATGTATCGTTTATTTATTAGGATTCCAAGCGGGGGACAGCAGCGAAGCAATTTCTTTCCTGTGGATTTCAGCAGAATGCAAACGATGTTATGACAAAATGCCTGATTTGTTAGAATTAAGGTTGAGGCGTCTTTACTGTGTAAAGATTAGCTACTCTGAAAAACCCACCTATTGTCCTGGATCAGAATAAAGGCCCATTTAGCCCAATGTTCTGTCTGTAAGACCAAACAAATGTGAATGTCCAGGAAAAGGTATATAAAAGAATAATAATCATATTAAATATCTTCTTCCAACTATAGCTTCTCCAAATCTAAAGATCTGACTTGGGAAATTCCTGACTCATAGAAGGTAATTTTGGAGCTCTACACATCTTCACAGATTATCCTTCCAGTACCTTCATCAGGATGAACCACTTGTAAGGAACCAAAACTCAAAGAACAACAGAACTCATGAGCCAAAATTCTGGCTATCTGGATTCCACCAATAACTTTAAGTAGTTGGAAATTTGCTGTGTAAATTGGAGATGTAAACATGAATCTTTTTAACAAGGAGTACACATAACCTCGATAAAAAATCACATTATAAAATCTAAATACACTTCCCTCATATATGGATGTAGCTATGTGCCTCATCATACTTCCTACAATTACTAGTTTCAGTAAACTAACTCTCATCAGTTTCCAAAGTGCAAACAGAAGCTACCTAAAAATTTCCAATTTTAGTAAGATCCAAGTTGCTGGCATGGATATGTTTTTGTTATTCAACCTGCCCTCTCGGTGATAGTTAGAATGCTGTTAGAATGACTGATCTGCAGGCATACTACTAACACCATAATATACTGAAGTGTTTCCTTTTGTTTTAGGGTAATGGGGAAAAGAAGAATCGCTATTTGACTCAGAAAACATGAACTGTTTTTAAAAATAGTTTTATAGTGACAGCTAACTGTCAAGAAGAGTGGTCAGATGATGAAAGAAAGCAGGAACAGATTGTAGTAGCAGGAAGAAGAGTGTTTGTGAGACTGTTGACCCAAGCTAATGGATCCAGAGGGATACAAAACGTTAGCCTTCTTAGAGGGAGAGCATAAGAGTAGACTTGCACTGCTTTTCCCCCTACAGAGTTGACTTAGATATGAACTCCAATGTGAATTGAATCAGAGTTGAAGAAAGGCCATTAAAAAACCCCTGAGAACTCAGGAAGAGAACGAATTAAGGTATATACCAGTTCACTCTACACCATGTGAGGAAAGGAGGTTGCTGAATTTGAGATGAAGTGGTAACTAAAAACACTGCTAGACCAGACAGGTTAGGTGAGTCACAGCACAGCTAGATAAGCACAGGGCTTAGATGATATAACCAAGGAAGAACACAAAACCAGTGTGCACACAGCCCTCTCTGCCCTGTCACCCCCACAAAAAGAAGCAGCACAAAACAAGCCACCTAACAAGCCCATAAGAGCAAACATCTACAAAAAAATCTTAACCCAGAACTTCAGGTTTCAGAAAGATTACCCATGTGCTAGCAGCTTTTTAAAGGATTAAGGGCTAAATAAAATACATTAGAGTTTACCTGAGAGGCTAGAAAACTGCTAAGAGGCCAAACTCCTTCCCTCCTATTTCCACACCACTTCTAAGCATAGGACATTCACTTATCTAGTACCCCACTTCATCTCTGCAGTAAGAACTTCACCTTTCCCTTCCTCCCACATACAGAAACTGAAATGAGGTATGGCTCAACAGCAACAGATTTTATTTTTTTTCCCTTTTAGCGGAAGAATCAGAAGATGCTTTGATAACCTGAAAGGGGCAAAAGGCTGACAAAATTCTTCATGTCCCAAAAGGTCATCCATACTGCCCGGATCACCTCTCTGCAGTCTTCCCTCTGCTAAATTCAGCTGGCTAATCCTCCTGCAATCAATATAGAGATGTCTAACATAACAAATGTTAGCAACCTGTATGCCAGTAATTCCAGGAAGGGACAAATTAAAGGTTGTATCTCACTCTGCCCTAATTCCACATTTGTTTTCAGAGGCTTGCGTTTTGCTCCTCCTTTCTCCAATGCTGACCTACTTCATAAAAATTTGAGGATATTGCTTCTACCGAAACATAGCTTTATAATACTTAATAAGAGTGCAAGCAATACTTGGTGATTTTAGAATTTCAGACACGTAAGACTGAACTGAGCAAAGAGCTTTAGGAGTAATTTTTGTTGCCATAAATTGTCATCTCACTAAAAAACATTAAAAAACATAGGAAACAAATTAAATGTTTTGTGAGCTTTCACTACCGAGTGCTTCATTATTTATGGAATAGTTCATTACTGGCATAGATACAGAACTGTAGAGACATTTTGTGAATTTAGAGAAAGAACTGAATAGAAACTATCAGGATGAAATGCCTGTTAACTGGGGAATAAGTTGTTATAGTTGATACCATCAAGGCTGCCTAAGAAACCAGATTTCTTGCCTTGTTAGATACTTTTGAAAGTATAAGGCTCCTAAAATTTGACCCTCAGCATATCTGCTACAGAACTAGGATATTATTTTATCTGACAAACAGTAGCTAATGGTAAGCACAGGGGTTTGGAAACTCATGAGATCCTCCATGACTGAAGATCTCTAGAGCAGACTGTCTTAAGATCTTACTCCAGACAAGAAATCATCCAGCTCCATGATGATGGACCATAATGAATGAAGAACCTTAGTAATTCTTTCAAATGCCATCCGTAATTGCTCATCACTTAAAAATGAACCAATGAAATGAGGAAATTAGCGTTAATTTTTTTGAAAGCAAAAGGTGAGAAAAGCATCAAAGCCACTTAATTGGAGCCAAATTACTCCCTTGTCGTTTGACAAGATTTACATAAGAAAGCCCTTACTAGGTCAGAGTGTTTTACTAAAAATAGTAAAGCTGGGAATAAAGACAAAGTTGAGTAGCTTAACAGAGAGAAGAAACAGGGAGGAATTTCCAGGCTTTAAAATTCCAGATCTCCACTAAAATTAGTAGTTGTAGACCAATTTCAGGGTTCTGTGCAATAGGAAAACACAAATATTTCCACACAGAAAATCCAACTGCTTTACCACGACAGTGATGAAGGACATCAGATCAGGTTTTCAGCACTGTAAATCACCGGAGAGTAATTCTGAAACAGGTGCGTGATTTTAATCATAGAATCATAGAATTGTTAAGGTTGGAAAAGACCCTTAAGATCATCCAGTCCAACCATTAACCTACTCCCACCAAGTCTACCCTTAGACCATGTTCTCAAGCACTGCATCCATCCGTCTTTTAAACACCTCAAGAGATGGGGACTCAACCACCTCCCTGGGTAGACTGTTCCAGTGCTTGATGACTCTCTCAGTAAAGAAGCTCTTCCTAATATCTAACCTAAATTTTCCCTGGCGCAACTTGAGGCCATTTCCTCTAGTTCTGTCACCTGTTACTGGGGAGAAGAGACCAACCCCCACATCACTGCAACCTCCTTTCAGTATAAATAAGATAATCCAAGTATCTATTTAAGTGATAGAAATTGTAATGACAGCTTGTGATTCCAAGCTCAGACTTGGAAATTGAAGACATGGAAATAGCAGCAATGAGACAGTGGTAGCTGTCTGAATAGCCATCATCGGTAGAACAGAGAAGCATGCACTTATGACACTCCTGGTTGCCACTACGCATAAGCTGACTATTTAGTTTGTTGGTACTTAACAAGAAAGTGAGCTTTCAAGACCTCAACATAAACTTGTTTCCTTGCACAGACCTTCTCATCTGGAAGATAGATGATATTATATATGAAACTGCAGGAAAGTTTCACTACAATTATGATATGAGAAATAGAGATAGCTACCCTGGGGAAAAAAAAAAAAAAAAAAGANCCCCACTTTTAGAATTTTTTTTTGAAAAGTCATGTCAGAATTTGTCCAAAACCAGATGCTCTTGGAAAACATGAAGTCTTGGGTTTTTTCAAACCAGGATCAAAAGGGCAGAGAATGTGCACAGGTTTATGCAGTTAATTCCTGAAAATCAACACTCATATCTAACTTTGACCATTCTTATTAGCAGCTAAGAACTTATCATGCTTTTGGTCATCAAGGGTGCAATCTGGGTGCCTACACATGCCTTACTGCCATGTAAGAAACTCCAGAGTATGACTTCTGACTCCACCTGCTCTTCCATGCAGTTTTCTCTAAGTCCTACCTGCTGATCTCATCAGAATTTGCAGGACATACCATATATCAGTAGATATAAATAGTAGAATGTAGGAAAATATGTGAGCTGCCACTGAATTTCAAACAATACACTACCTATAATAAACTATTATTGTTCTGGAAGTCAAGTAATTAACATAATTCTTTACGTCTCTGTAGTAGACTGTTAGGAATGTCATTCCACTGGCATACATGAACACCACATAAGATCTGAAGTAAACCTAGAAATGTTTTATGTGTCTTATCAATGAAATGTCCATACTGCACCATCATTAAGGTTTGGGAGTTTTTTTTGGATGTGCACCAAAACCCAACCTCTTTTAGAAATGATCAGTCCTGCTCTCGCTTTCAAGTGCAGCCAGATGCCTAGCTTATCAACGGTGGAGTTATTTTTCTTTCTACTGTGGGACATCTATACCAAAGGCAGAAGAATCCATAAAGTTGTGTCATGAATCCGTCTATTTTCCAGTACTAAGTCGGAAAATAAACTCTCAGGAACAGATACTTTTTTTGTATCTTACACCGCTATCTGACAATGAAAGCTATTTTTTGTTCAAGGAGTTGACAAGACAGTAAATCATGTTTGTCTTTTCATAAGGATTTAACCTTGTGTAGTAAGAGAAAAGGAGGTGAAGTAGAAACTATCTATTTGTAGGGTGAAGGAGAAGACTTTTTCTCAGGTATTCACACCAAATTAAAAACAAAGCATGGATTTGTCTCAAGAAAAGCATCAGTTGCTGATGGAAGATTTGGAAAGTAAAATTTTGTTTCCACAGACGTGATTTGAAACCAGTCAGCTTTCTTGGTCTTTTTGTCTGTCACCACATTTATAAATATTCAACCCTATCTTCCCTACTAGCATGATGAATGTAGGTGTAACTCTATTCTAGGCTGTACAGGTTTTTTCTCCCCCTCACTCGTGAACCTTCATTGATTCTCTCCTTGACATTTAGTGGTGTTTTTCCACTACTCGGTATGTCTTTCTCACAAATAAAGTAATTTAAACACAAAAGAAACGGGGGAAAAAAAAAGACACACAGCACTCTAAGGGTTAAGAATATGGGTATAAAACATAATTAGCCAAAAAGCATTTTTTGAGAAAAACAATTTTTGTAACTAAAAATAACTCTGTATTTACCATTCACAGACACTCTGTTGATAAATATTTTAAACAAGATTTTTTTTTTAAAGTTTGGTCTCTCATTCAGTTTAATAAGAAAAAAATAAGCAGATGGCAGCACAGTATGTGCCTTTTGGATATTATGATAAGATCTCCATTGCTGAAATGTAAAAATTACCTTGTGGCTACTTCATCACTATAGTAAGCTATGCTGTTTGAAATGCAGAAACAAACATTTAGAATTACAAGTTCACTCAGCGTGCAGAAGAGTTTTCAAAGCAAATTACAGTTCAAGTTCTGAACAGACTTTTTTACTTGAACAATCTTTGTAACATCACAGTTAAAAGATCCTTTTAAAGCAGTTATTAGGCTTCCTGCCTTCTTTTAATATGCCAATAACAAATAGCATAGCTACAATCAACTGCACAATACCTGAAAATTGCTGTTATGAGACTTTCTGCAACTCAGAAACTAATTAAATATATATATCTGGAATGCATGGAAGCGTAAATATAGTTCAGAGTTTGACTTTTAATATTAATATTTCAAGTTATATATATTAAAGATACATTTTTTTCGCCTGACTCCAAGTGACTAAAGAAAAACAGTTACAGCATCAAAGAAAGGCGATGACAGATAAGAGTACTTGAAGAAACAGCTGGAGCCATTTATCAACACTGTATCTATGGAAGAATTCTCCCCTACCTGGCTTCAGACAGTTCAAGAGCCACTTCCTTAGGGGGATAAACCTCCAAGCACAAAGCCTCTACTACATATTTGCAGCCCCATTGTAAAGAGGGTTTAGGCAAAGGAAGGCTGGCTGCTGCAGCGACACGCATGGGTTCCAACTACATGGGCCAGCTCTACAGACAGTTGCGACTAGCTCTGTCTGCACTCCAGGCTGGCTGGACACAAGCCAGCAGCAGACCAGACGATGCTGAGGTACAATTAACATGGCACTGAGTTGGAGCTAATAAGCCTTGCTGGGAGACAGGGCTTTCAGGCTCGTGTGGCACTCGGGCTCAGCGCCGTGCTAACACAGCTACATGGCTTCCAGTTTAGAGCTGGACACAGGCCAGCTGGTTCAGAGAGCAAGCAAGGACAGCTGGTATTTGCTCTGAGCTTGGACAAGATTTACTAGTGACTGCCACTGCCTGCAGAAAGCGCACACACCGGAGACTGTGCTGCGAGCAGGACCTTCTGCTTCTGTTAGCTGGAAATTCAGAAGAGATGCTGAAGCTACTTGTGAAGCAAGCTGAAAGCAAAAGCAAGGGGAAATTTGTATCCAAGACACAATTTCTAAATGTATTTTTTCTGTCAATCTTCACTGACTAAATCAATTATGCCATCCTTCTGTGACACTGCAGACATAGCTGCCCCACGTTCATAGAAGAAAATGGCACAGTTCTCTTTGTGCCTGCCAGACATAGTGCACAGAAAGAAGGTCACATCTGCCTGTGACGACATCCAGACTTAAGCAAAAATCCCCAAATCTGCTTTCACCATCATATTCTGAATTCACAGAATATTTGGATTATAACTCAAACCCCAGTCCATGGCCTGCAGGATGGCTGAAAATTCAGTGTAGCCTTCCAACTTGGGGACTCCGTTTGAGGTAGACAAATAAAACAGACCATAAGGCTCAGTTTATAACCCTAACAGTATGTATACATATCCAGAGGTTAACTCAGGTACAGTATGCAATTCCTCTTACTCCAGAAAGATTAGGAGGCAATTATTAAAATGTTCTTCACGGAAAGGAGGCTCAAGCACTGGAACAAGCTCCTCAGGGATGCAGTCATGACCCCAAGCCTGCTGATGTTAAAGAAGTGTTTTGACAACACTCTTAGATATATGGTTTAACTTTCAGGTGTGGATTCCTGTGTGGAATCGGGAGACAGTCTTACTTCCTCCTCCAACCACGGTCTAAGTATTCAAAAGCCTTTGTGAATGCACAGCCACACCACAGATCAAATCAGTAGCTGTGGCATTGGGGACTTGAACCGTTTGCAAATCGTCAGCATTAATGGGCTGGGTAATTCTCTCACATCCATAGTTCTGAATTCCAAGTTTCTCACAAAGCTGATCATTTCTTTTTATCACCTCTGATAACAACTCATTACAATAACTCTGCTATTTTTGTCTTTTACACTACACCATTAGCCTCTCTACTAGTAAATATGCAGCCTCCAAACCCTCTCTTAAAGACAGTTCACATCCCTGAATCTGGCAGTAAAAATACAGCTGGTGTGTCTTGCTCCAGCAATAGATGGTATGTGTCCCCCCAGGATATTTTTATTCATTAACTGTGCTTTGCCCCATTACCAATTACATAGCTGCCTTCTTATATTTAGGATTGAACCCTATGAAATTATGAGACCTCCCATACACAGACCCAGTATGACTCAGGCTTAAATACTAAATCCAGTACTTTTACAGCTTTATTGCATGAAGAACAATTAGAGAAGAAAACAAAAGAAAAAGATACCGAATGGTGTTAGATAACATTAATGGAGCTGTATTTCTGAATTGAAGAAATAAGTGCCTTTTCAGTTCTTAAAATACATAATTATTTGTCTCAAATCCAAACTCAAGCGCCCTTAAGAGATAGAGATACTCTGAACATCTGAGACATCATGATTTTTGGGGCCAAGGTTTCAGAATTGCTTCTCAACCTGCCAGTGATCATGAAGCAAGATGTGAAAGCTCAAGCTTGTAGAAATGTCAAAGCATATGAAGTCCATAGGTCTCAACCACATATTCTCAGTTCTGAGTAAGTTTCAAGATGATAAAGAGATAGCAAAACTTGTATGAAACTAAAAAAGGAAAACCAAAACTGAATCAAGTCAAATTGAAAGATTTTTTAAATTTGTACGGGAAACATACTGATAATACTACTGATTGGGTTTTAATACAAAGCATCAACACCAATATTCTCTGACTCCTTGGTTTAGGTGTTGCACAAAATATGGTTCTTGGCCTAGTTGAAGCTCCACTTCCAATTTTCTCTGCTTCTTTTCACTTCTTTATTCACATATACTTAACTTTTCATCAAAGCATATTTGCAAAGGCTTCTCCTTTGAGATTTCCACCCCACCCACACCCCCCCAAAAAAGTAGATTTCCTTAACACTTAAGCAGGAGTTGCTTTCCCTTGAGCTTGTGTCTTAGGTACTATTTAACACTGTCTCCAATTAGCAGATTTTAGAAATCCATCCATTTTCTAATAATCATACAACCAAAATAAATAATATTAAATAGCTGTATAAAATACAAGCATCTTTGTATTACTTGCAATAAAGAATGATTATACTGACCATTATAATTTCACTATGTGCAGATATAATTAAATAACCTTCATCCATCCTGCAAACCCTCTAGATCTGACAGCAAAGTCTTTGAAGCTGACATTCTCTTTGACATTACTCTGACTCCAGTGGAATAAAAATACTACTTAGCACTTACCTAGCACTTTTTACCTTCAAAGCACTTTGCAAACATTATAATTAATCCTGACAACAACCTGGTGAGGCTTGTAAGAGTCATCCTCCCCAGGTGATACATGGGAGAAACAGAAGTTGCTTACCTAAACAGAGAGGTAATAAATCAAGTTTGAGAGTTTCACATTCTTTGTTCTGTGCTTTGATCATATTTATAGAGAGCATTTTGAATGGTATTTATTGCTACTATTACCTCTCTGTCATAGAACCATAGAATAGTCTGTGTTGGAAGGGACCTTTAAGGTCACTTAGTCCAAATCCCCACCCTGCAATGAGCAGGGACATATCCAACTAGATCAGGTTGCTCAGAGCCCCATAAAACCCGACCTTGAATGCTTCCAGGAGTGGGGCTTCCCCCACCTCTCTGGACATCCTTGTATCTAGCCTAAATCTTGCCTCCTGTAGTTTTAAACTGTTACACTTTGTCCTATCACTACAGGACCTACTAAAAAGTCTGTTCAGATCTTTCTTATAAGCCTCCTTTAAGTACTGAAAAGCTGCTATAAGGTCTCTCCAGAGCTGTCTCTCCCCTGGGCTAGGCAACCCCAGCTTTTCCTCACAGGAGAAGTGTTCCAACCCTCTGATCATTTTGGGGTTCCCTCCTCTACACTCACTCCAACCCACCAATGCCTTTCTTGTATTGGGAACCCTCGAGCTGGGCCCAGTACTCCAGGTGGGGTCTCACCAAAGCAATGTAGAGGGGCAGAATCACCTCCCTCAACCTGATGGCCATGCTTCTTTTGATGCAGCCCAGGATATGATTGGCTTTCTGAGCTGTGAGCACGCTGCTGGATCAAGTTCAGCCTCTCATCCCCAAGTCCTTCTCTGCAGGGTTGTTCTCAATCCCTTCATCCCCCAGCCTGCACTGAAAACAGGAGTTGTATTTTAGACTTTAATCATGAAAGCTAAAACAAAGTTAAATCCACATGCTGAATATACTATAGATCCTCATATTAGTACTGTGGATATGCTGCGAAATGTGGTTTTACTACTTATATACATACACACAAATACAAGCAGGACCAAGAGACCCAAGACCACTGTGAACTAGGAAAATTTCAATATATCAAAAATTATTACAATTTCCACTTAGTTTACAGGCAGGACCTTCTAGACTTTGAAACACTGCTTTCATTTCCCAGTGGGTAAATCTGTTTCCCAACTAGGCTAGTAGTCTTTTCAAAATCCAAAAGGCACAGGGAAGACAAGTGAAAATCCTTTGTGTACTGCTTTAGTCCCTGACAGACATAAAGGTGGCATGCCTAACTCAATCACTATTTTTGCAGGCAAACTGTTGGCAATCCTCTGTGGTAGGAACCCATTTTAGGTATTGAGCTGCAGCAGCTGCCCTTTATTTCTCCTCTGCATTTGAGGACCAGGGCCAGGTCTTCAGCGGATGTTGCATTACCTGTCTGTGAGCACATCCACACCACTGCAGGACAGAACAAACTGTATTAAGACAGCCTGGAAACCAAGTGTCCAGTTATCATAAAGATGACCCATTACTGGGAAAGCCTAAGACCTATCCTCTGCCTGGCCCATGTGAACAGAGATTTTCACCACCACTTTCTTCCCTTTTATATCCATACGACTACAGATGTCAGCAAAATTGTATCACATAAAACTTCAGAATACAGTGAAAACCTGTGATCATCAGTTGCCACTAAGTGTGAACATAAATGTGAATAGCCAGATGTTTGTAGGAATAATACTGTTGTAAAAAAACCTGTCGATTGTGACATAGGATCATGCGGTCATGGAATCATAGCATCATAGAAAGCCCATCTAGTTCCAACCACCCTGCCATGGGCAGGGACACCATCCACTAGACCAGGATGCTCAAAGCTCCATCCAGCTTGGCCTTGAACACTTCCAATGATAGGACATCCACAACTTCTCTAAGCAACCTATTCCAGTATCTCACCAAACTTGCCTTAAAAAACCCTCTTCTTTAAGTCAAAAATAAATTTACTCTTGTTCAGTGAGACAACGTTGTGCCTTTGCCTGTCACTGCAGCCACTGGTAAAAACTCCATGTCTTTCTTACAAGTCCCCTTTAAGTAGTGAAAGAACTCCCTGGAGCCTTCTCTTTTCCAGGGTGAACAACTACAACTCTCTCAGCCTTTCCTCATAGGAGAGGTGCTCCAGCCCTCCAACTGTTTTTGTGGCCATCCTCTAGACCAGCTCCAGCAGCTCCATGTCTTTTTTTCAACTGTGTACCCATAGGAGCCCTTATTATTCTCTGCATCCCTTGTCAAATCCAACTCCAGCTGCACCTTAGCTTTCCTAATCCCATCCCTACACATCCAGGCAGTGGCCTTATATTCTCTTGGGATACCTGTCTCTGGTCCCGCTGCCTGCACAGAAAGGACCACCATGGCCAGAGGAAAGAGAAAACTTCAAAATTTACCAATACCCTATACATTTCAGACCTTAAAGAGAAGGCAAGTTACGGCTTTTAATGTATTCTTCCTAAGAGCATTGGGATAACCCACATCAATAAATCACAACATTTATATTAATAACTTAATTTCTCAAATATTATGAGCTTATGTTCCAAATGGATACAATTTCAGACACACAATATAAGTAACAGCTTCTTCCCTAGTTTCTTATACCAAATGCAGAGAAACAGGAACACAATCTTCAAAAGCTTAAGCACAGAGAGAGAACTACCTGAAATCATGCAAAGCATCCATGACAGAGCTTTTAAGCCTTCTGCCTTTCAGGAACAATTAGATACTTTACTCTGGTTGCCCTTCACTTGGGAGTCACAGCTCTGAATAATCACTGAGAGTTCGGCACCTTTTAAAAAAAACATAAAAGAATTAGACTTTCCTATCAAAGGACAGCCAGAGGAGGAGGTGATGCTGGCAGAGTTTCATCTAGCAGTACGTGCGTAGTCACCCTGAATGCAATTCATTTCTCTCCTTTGCCAGAGAAGATTTGAAACACCGTTTTACCTACCCTATAGTAACAGCTGATCCGACCAGCCTAACACCTGCTATGGGAGATAGCATATGACATCACTGCTGATGGTTTATTTTTTAAGCTAATTAAGTATCATTTGGGTGACACAAAAGAACAGTGATAATGACTTCTGGTGGCAAGATCGCTTTCTGGGGAGTCCTACATTTTGGATATGGCAAGCTCCTAATAAAAAAAATACAAAATATTGACTACTGAAAGAATAGATCACTTTATAACTGACACATTCACCTGGTTAAGTAATGTGACCAGCCCAAGGTACAAACAGGCCCTTCTCAAATCTAATTATCTTAAAGGACTACTCCAATGACATATTAGACAACTATGTGATTGGTGAAAGGAAATAATGCAAAGGGTACCGGAAAACCTGATCAAAAAACCAACCACCTCTAATCCTGAATTCTTTTGCCTCTTATTAACACACTGCAAATTATAAGGTGTTCAATGTTGTTATATGTGAGTTTTATAAGTTGTCTGTTGGGGTTTTTTTGGGGGGTGGGAGTTATAAATTTCAAGGTTATGTAAGCCCACTAAATAGAACTGAAAAAAAAAACCAAACACAGAAAAAAAATGAAGTCTTGAACAAACCAGGATGATGATTAATTTCCTTTTCCTAAAGCACCCTGAACTAATCAAAGCCAAAATACACTGTATTTCCCGAAATTATTTTCCTCTGTACCCAGTTGCTCCTCTGAAAAGCAATTATGAGCAGATCAATGGTAAGGTAGGTGTTTGGATCCCACAGCTAAGGATTCCCTTATCCAAAGCCTAATTGATAGCTAGAGAGAAAAATACAAGATATTTGCTTGTATTTCTGTCTCCAAGCCTAGTTTCAACCTTGTCCAGCATGAGCAGTAAAAACTGGAGGGAGTGCTTTTACTTCCGTGGAAGTAATGAATCAAAAAACCCAACTGGTAAATACCTGAAATCTAAGGAAAATATGGGGTCTGTGAGTGTTTAAGTGATAACAGAGGATGATCTGAGTGGGACACAATGAAAAGCACTAGCCAGATTACCTCTCAGGTAGGTGACAAGGGAGAAGGAACTTTAAAACTGTTCCCATGAGAACTGACCTTCTCGGATAAGGAAACCACAGCATTCCCATGGGAATTTAACCTTCATGTGCTGGGGAAGCCGCAACATCATGGTGGTGGAAGAGTGAGCCACCGTTAGCAAAGCAGGATCACGAGTCCAGTGAGGTTCGTGCGCTGGTCACACACGCAGCAGCGACCTGAGCTGGCACCTTGCTACTGGGTCTGATGCAGGACATGAGGAGACTGCCTCGGCAGTGTGCAGAGGAGGGACATCCAGCACACTCTGAAGATGCAGGGGATGCCCTGAAGGCCTGTGCCTACCTCCCTCCGCTGCTCCTATGTGGCCCCTTATCGTGTTGCTGCTCAGTGGTGCTGTGAAGACCCCAGGGATGACAAGGCTCTCTTAACAGTACTATATGCTTGAAAACGGCTTAGCAACGCTTGAAACAATAAAGCTATGTTGTAACTGATGCCTTGGTGCACATCCCTGTTTGTGCATTGGAATCCTCAGAAAAGAACCCAGCTACACTGTGGAAGCAGCTTTTGTCACTGTAGCAGCAATGCCAATCATATCATATTACAAAATTATATAACTATTACACTTGCTAATATAATGCATAGTACTGTGATAAATTAACAGCATATATTACCAGTGTATTCTGTAAATATATACATCAGAATACTTATATGAAGCATTCTGAGTATTAGGAACTTGTAGAGGCTAGGATTAATTCCTTTGGGAAGCACTGGGGATTTTTTTGTAGCTTAGTTTTTGTTTGGTTATTTTTACCAAAGTTAAAATATTTCTTCAAAGTACTAGATATTTGGTTAGTTTTTCATTAAGCATGTATCAGATGATTCCCTTTACTTTGTACATATGCAAGGAATTTGCACAAAAACCCCTAAGAAATTACATTTACAGAACACATTTCTCACTTCTGCAAATCCTGAAAATCTCACAACCACCCCCCCACCACCCCCCATATTTAGACAGAAGCCCACAAACACATAGGTGAACACAGTCACATCATAATTGCTGGCACACAGACGACTGAAATAAAGGTAGACAGATGCGAGACAATCAGAATCATTTACACAGAAAGATGCAGATCCACAGTATAGTGGAAAACTAGTACTGGAGATCTGAGTTATAAAGTCGTTGCATTACAGCGCCCTCATTTCAACTATTTGAATGCAAAAGTAATACAGCATTAGCATAACTACTCTGCAATATGGCATAATTGCTGGAGCAATATAAAACTCATACATTCCAAAAACATTTGTACACGTAACTTCTGCAATAATGTCATGGAGAAAAAAAAAAGAGCAAAACCAAAAACAAAAGCTCTGCATGATTTTCTAAAGGAGGAAGGTTAAAAATTTGAGTTCAGCAAAGTTTTCATCTCTAGCTACCTCTACACACAAAGAAGAAACTGTTAGAGTTGAATGGCATAATAAAATGGTGTGTTCAGCTTCCTCTCTGAAATGCCTGAACTCTAATGCACGCAGCACGAGGAGCAAACAGGAGGAGTTACAAGACTGTGTGTGGTCAAAGGGATTATGATCTACTAGCAAGCACAGAGACTTGGTGGGACAGTTGGCACAACTGGAATGTGGCCATGGATGGCTGTGTAGGAAAGACAAGCCAACAAGGAGAGGAGGTGGAGTGGCTCTTTATATAAAAGAGCAGCTCAAATGTATTGAGTTGTGGTCAGGAACAAACACTGAACAAGTTGAAAGTTTGTGGGTGAGAATTAAAGGACAGGCTGGCATGGGGGACACTGTTGTGGGATAAACTGAGGAAGTGAGGCCTGGAGGGTAGTGAGGTGGGTTGAGAGCTGGTTGAAGGGAGGAAGCCAGCGTGTTGTGATCAGTTGGAGTCTGACTGGAGGCCTGTATCTAGTGGAGCCCCTTGGGTCGAAATTGGGACCAGTATTATTCAATATATTAATTGCTTCATATATAAATTGAGTTGTCTGAATTTTTTTCAATCCTGAAGGCCATCACATAATGCCATATATGCTGTAAAATTTTTTTCTCCCACCTGGATAGTCCCACTCCAGCCACACAGCTGGAAGATTAGAACAGTGTGACTTGGTGTCATAATTTTAGGTAATGCTGGTGTACCTGGAACTCGAGTGAAGTTATAATCTGAACAAAGTCCAAATAATACAGATTAAATTGCAGGGTAGCATTGCATGGCAATAACTGTCATCAAAGTGCTCAGCTGACACATGGGGACACTTGTGCTGAGGTTTGCTGTCCCCCCTGCTCTGCTAGTTATGCAAGCTCAGGGTGGACTGGGAAATCTACGATGTTCTGCCTCGTTCTTCCACCATCAGCAGTTAGCACCTTCCTTCCTTCCTTCCTTCCTTCCTTCCTTCCCCTCTCAAGAAGAGAATTCTCCTTATACTTCTAGTGTAACGTTCTTCTGATTGTATAGCCAGCAAAAAAAAACAATCCCAAACCAATGACCCAAACATGCAATTCCAAAGGAGCTCATCCCTGGAGTTTCAGGGTCAGACTCGACACAGACCTCACAATACCACTGACCATTCATTTCTATGCAGTACCGCCAGTTCTGTGACCTCCTGTCTGAACTGCTAGGAAACCACTCCTCT